>PVKP010019333.1:0-42637 GCA_004027715.1 Plecturocebus donacophilus | reverse complement strand
TTGGTCAATTCGGCTGTTGAAACTTGTGCATGCTTCGCGAAGTTCTCGTGTTGCGTTTTTCAGCTCCATCAATTCACTTATATTCTTCTCTAAGTTGTCCATTCTCGTTAACATTTCGTTAAATCTTCTTTCAAGGTTCTTAGTTTCTTTGCATTGGGTTAGAACATGTTCTTTTAGCTCACAGAAGTTTCTTATTATCTACCTTCTGAAGCCTGATTCTGTGAGTTCCTCACACTCATCCTCCGTCAAGCCTTGTTCTCTTGCTGATGAGGAGCTGCGATCCCCTGTAGGAGAAGAGGCATTCTGATTTCGAGTGTTCTCAGCCTTTTTGCACTGGTTTCTTCCCATTTTTGTGGATTTATCCACCTGTCGTCTTTGTAATTGCTGACTTTCAGATTGGATCTCTGAGTGGACGTCCAGCTTGTTGGTGATGAAGTTTTTTCTGTTTCTTAGTTTTCCTTCGGGGGGCGCCCCTTCCCCACAGAGCTGGGCCTTCCCGGGTTCAGCTGTGCTTCTCAGTCCTCAGCGCTTCCAATTGCTGTTCTCCTTGTGGGGATGGGACCGGCGGAGCCCGACCAAAAGGGCACCACCCAGTCCGCACACTCCGCACCAAGAAGCGTCGTGCCGGCCAAAAGAGTCGCGCTGGCGACCTGCGTGGCTCCCTCGCCGGGAATCTCCCAGTCCGTGGACATCAAATATTCGTCTGCAACTGCGGTGTCCACTCGCTCTCTGCACCCTCACCGCCAGCCACAATCCCGAGCCGCTGCTACGCGGCCATTTTGGATCTCTCTTCGCCCGGTGATGAAGTTTTTCTGTTTCTTAGTTTTCCTTTGGCGGACGCCGGTTCCCCTCTGAGCCAGACCTTCCCGGGTTCGCTGCGCCCGCTGTGAAACTCTCAGTCCTCAGCGCTTCCAATTGCTGTTTTCCTTGTGGGGATGGGACCATCCGAGCCCGTCCGTCCCGCACACTCCGCACCGGGAAGCGCCGCGCTGGGTGCCGGCAAAAGAGCCGCGCCGACCAAAAGAGTCGTGCTGGCGACCCGCGTGGCTTCTCCGCCGGGAATCTCCCGGTCTGTGGGCAACAAAAACTCGTCGGAAAGTGCGGTGTCCACTCGTTCTCTGCACTTTCACTGGGAGCTACATTCCTGAGCTGTTGCTAGTCGGCCATCTTGGATCTCTAGAATTGCCATTCTTATGACCTGTCTGTCTCTTTCTCGCATAACCTCTGCACCACTGCTGTGGTAGAGGACAGCGTGCCAATTCTCCAGGAGTAACACCTTCATTCCGTGAATGGGCACTCGTACTGAGATAAGTAGTAGCTTCTAGTCTTCTTAGCTTGCCCCATCAGGGTAGAGTCTTCATCCTAGGAGTGAGCTGGGGTGGGGCAATTGAGACATAGTATTCTTGGCATATCACACCTAAAGCAGAGTCCTTACCTACATATGGAAGCTAGGTAGGCTGAGGGACCTTGTTCTCTCAGGTGCACTTGCTGAAAATAGGGCTTCTGAAGCACAGGGCTTTGAGATGGTATTTGTTGAACTGTCCTTCTCAGGTGGAGCCATAGTCCTATACTAGGAGCTAGAGTAACAAGTTCCTGCTTTCTTCTTTGCACTCACCCAGAGTACAGTATCTACGTAAGAGTTTCTATCACTTAAAGTTGTGGAGGGGGTGAGAGCAAGTCGTGGCTCAAATGCCACAGATTTTCAATGTTCTTAATGATATTTCATAGATATTCTTGAATAAATGTTCCTCCATTGGTTATTTACCCTTAGGACAATCTCCAGAGTCTAAATGGTTATTTTATATCATTTTAAAAAGTTAAATAGTTATTTCTCTAGGGAGAGAGTCCATTGAGTTTTCCACAATGCCATTCTGCAAGAAGATGACTTTTAAGAAAAATATTTTAAACCTCTCAAGGCTCTCATTTTCTTTCCTATTTTTCTCTTAGTGCCTTTAGCAGAAAGGAGACAGCAAGTCAAAATTAGATTTGGGGGCATCAAAGAGGTAAATGGTCATGTCAGCAAACTGACATTTATGTAGCATTTTTAAAGTAATTTTTTAAAGTCTCCCTTTATTCCTGAAGCATTTTCTGATTCATCTGAATACTGTTTAATACATTCAGCTCCATCTGAATCTTTCATCTACACTGGACTTTATGCTGTTTGAAGATGGAGATCATATGTCATTTATCTTTGTATGTGACTAAACACTAAATATAGTACCTAATAGAGAGCCTGTTATCAAATAGGAGCTGAAGAGATAAAAGAAGAGAAACAAATTAAAAACTGCATAAATAAATAAATGGATGATGTAGTGGCATCAAATGGAAAGACTGTAGGATTTTTGAATTAGAAAGACTTGAATCCTGCCAGGTGTGGTGGCTCATGCCTGTAATCCCAGCACTTTGAGAGGCTGAGATGGGTGGATCACAAAGTCAGGAGTTCAAGACTAGCCTGGCCAACATGGTGAAACCCCGTTTCTACTAAAAATACAAAAACATTAGCCAGGTGTAGTGGCACACATCTGTAGTCCCAGCTACTCAGATGTTGTGGTCTAAGCTCACTGCAACCTCCACCTCCCAGGTTCAAGTGAGGCGGGAGAATCACTTGAACCTGGGAGGTGGAGGTTGCAGTGAGCTGAGACCACACCATCCATTGCACTCCAGCCTGGGTGACAGAGTGAGTCTCCATCTCAAAAAAAAAAGAAAAAGACTTGAATTCAAATCTTGAGTCTCTCTTTCTCTTAATATAACCTTTGAATTCTTGCCTCAGCTCTACATGCTTTAATGTCTTCATCTATAATATGAAACTAATAATATTTACCTTAGATAGTATTTGTATAAACTTATAACACATATGAAATCCCAATATGTTGCATATAACCAGAGTAATCTCAATAATATAATTTATATGATGAATATATTTCTATTTTACCACTTAGTAAAATGTACTGTGAAAATGGTCAGCATCAACTTATATATTGTCATGAACTATTTGATATAAGTGTTATTCCAATAGCCAGTTCAACAATCTCAGGACCTAAGGAATTTAAAAGATATGATGGTAAGAAGTTTACAGGAATAAAGGCAAAATTAGGAGAGAGAGAGAAAGTGAGAGAAGAAATAGAGAAATACAAATTAATTTCTCTTATTCTATCTTGTAACTATTTCTCCTCTCTTTTTTCTTGACAAAAAATATTTTTAAACCATAAGATTTAGATAATAAATAATATATTCAATATTCTTGAGCAAGATGAACAACATATGCCTCATATCCCATTAAAGGAATCTGGAACTCATTTGCAAACTGTTAGCTCTAAATTAGGAGGGACATTACTTTCTAGAAAATCAAAATAACAACAAAATAAAGGATAAAGAAGAACCTTGTGGAAATTGTGACAAAGGCAATTGATAGAATTATTTTTAAAAGAATGCAATTTTCTATTTAAAGTTGCATCAACACTCACATCTGAAAAAAGACAGGAGGTTCCTGAGCTGCTCATGGACTCACCCTGGTTTTCTACAAGTCTATGTCCATTTTATTACATATCCACACAAAATTGATTCCCCTTTCATTCTATGCTTCTTTATTTAATCTCCTCCTTCTAGTAGTATGGCAAATTTATTTTTCTTACTGTTTGTTTCAAGAGACAGGGTCTTGCTCTGTCACCCAGTCTGGAGTAGGTGATCCTAGCTCACTTGAACCTTGACCTCGTGGGCTCCTGATTCTCCCATTTCCCCATTCTGAGTAATAGGGACTACAGGGCATGCATGCACTACCATGCCTGTCTAACTTGTTTTGTTTGTTTGTTTGTTTGTTTGAGATGAGCTCTTGCTTTGTTGCCCAGGCTGGAGTGCAGTGGCATGATCTCAGCTCACTGCAACCTCCGCCTCCTGGGTTCAGGGATCCTTCTGCCTCTGCCTCCTGAGTAGCTGGGACTCCAGGCACCTGCCACCACGCCCAGCTAATTTTTGTATTTTTGGTAGAGATGGGGTTTCACCATGTTGGCCAGGATGGTCTTGATCTCCTAACCTTGTGATCTGCCCACCCAACCTCCCAAACTGCTGGGATTGCAGGTGTGAGACACTGCACCCAACCTTTTTTTTTTTAAATTTGGGCTCCCTTTACTATTTCTTACCCAAATAGTATCTCAGTCTTTGAGAGAGCTTTTTTAGTAGTGGAGTAATACAGCACCTCATGTATTGGACTATATCCTATGGGTTTCCTTAGGTCCTACTTAAAGATTGGTCAGGATAGTCTTCTCCCTAAGCTGGTACAACTGAGGGACAACAGGTACCATCTCTTGGCATTTGCTGTTGAAGCCTGCAGCTAGTACAACCAGGTCCAGGTCTTTCTTACCTTCATTAGGGCCACATACCTTTCTCTGACTAGTCTGGTTGAACTCAGCTATTTCTGCTGCTACAGCATTCATAAAGGACTAAGCCATTATGCTCATATAATCCTAGCCCAAGATTTATAAAGACCTCAGGTACTATTAGTCTGATCCTTACTCTTTTATTGATATATTCTAGCAAACGTCTTAGACATATTTTCAGATAACTTTTTAAATTTTTATCTCAGGAGCAAAAAAAAAAACCCTCCAGATTCAGTAAACACTAAATACAAATAATAATACCTTAGGAAAACTAAACTCAGTCTCCTCTTCTACCAAATTATGCTTTCCTTATGAATTTATATTTATATTTTAAACACTACTTTGGAAATACAATGTTACTACGTTGAGAACTTCCAGAAAGAAGGGCAATATCTCTTCCATCCTTAGATTATTTACCTTCATTGGTATATTTTTAAAGTTGTCTCTCCCTCCAGGTTTTAAGCATAAATTGTAAAAAATTACTTTGGTATTTAACTACCTTTCTGCTTTCCTTTGTTTTATTTTTTTATCTCCATAATCAGACAGATATTTAAGTGGTAGTCTTCTACTTTCTCTTTTTCTTTCTGTATTTTTTTTGCTGCTCTGGGGGTACCTTAAACACCATGATCTGAGTCATCCATGCTTGTTTCTTATAAAAGTACTAGATAGTATGTAGTTAAAAATCTCATATTTTTCTTTACAAAACCTAGTTTTCAAGGTATTCTCTTAATGAATAATTCAATTTTAGGTATCAGAAGCTGAAAACTGATATTTCAGTCCTGGTTGAATCCCTAGTGAAACAAAACACATTCCTATGCATAAGAGATGTATTCTTTGGATATATTAGAGAGAATGTCATGAATACACAAATTCAAAAGAGATAGGAACATTTATATTTTTCAAAATATTCATCAACCATGCTACACAAACACACATACACGCACACACACACACACACACACACACACACACACACAGAGAGAGAGAGACAGACAGAGAGACCTAAACAATATATGCTTGATATTTTTAGAACAAATACTCTTTCCATATTAATACATATACTTGCTTTTCTAGATTTGTCTCTTTATGCTCATTTAAATATTAGACTCACCCCTAAGGCTTTCTCAAAGTAGTTATCACCTTCTTATCCAAACCTTAAAGCTACTATCTAGATTTATCTTCTCACAACCAACACCCTTAGATCATATCACTTGATGGGGCTTGGTCAACTAACCCCAGCTCATTTCTCAAAGGATGCATTCCAAAAATAGTATGGGTCAAATTATATTGAGATAGTTGAGTAGATAATATAGAAGGAACTGAACGTGTAACATATTATGTTAAGCAATACAATACTTGAGAAGCTTTAATTGGTTTCCATTATTAAAAGGGGATTTCTAAGATGTATTAATCATAGGAATTAAAATTCTGAATTGTTACTGACTCAGACATTATTTTCCATGACTTTGCAGCTCCTATGATTTTCCATGAGTTTGCAGCTTTGTTAAAGAGCCATATAGGATGAATGTGTGATAGGAAATCAAATGAATAAAAGAGTACAGTATTGTGGAGAATGTGGTACCAAGGGAATAAATTTTAGAACCTTACAACTAGTTTTTAACAAAGATGTACTTATCTGTTCTGAGGCTTGCATAAGAGCTGGCATACTGTTTGCATAGTCTTAATAAGATTTATTAACATATTCAAGAAACATATATCAAATACTTAAAATATATCAGGAGAGAGTACTTTCCAAATATGAGAGTAAGAACCTTTGAAAATCCACTCCTCCATAAGAGTAATGAGGACACAAAAAAGAAATAGAAAACTCATTAAATGTTGGGAACCAACTGAAGTTTTGCAAAAACCCAGGGAACATTTATTCAAGAGCAAATGGCTAAATCTTGGTTAAAACAAATGAGCTTCATGGTATTTCACCAGTGCTATTACCATTGCAATCTCCTCAATCTCATGATACTCTTAAAAAACAACCATCTTGAAACTACAGAAGCTATTTTTAAAAACTAGCCTAATAGACACTTGAGAGAGCAGTCACTCAAAAGCCCAGTTCCCAGATTTTATCATAATTTGACTGTCTTGCAGTTCCCTATGATCCTCTTCTCACAAGGTTCATTCATATCTTACATGACAAATTTTGCTTCCTGTGAACAGTCTTTTATTCTATGCATTTGCTGAAACAAGTACAAATGAATGCTTAACATTTTACCTACCTGAAGCAAGGATACAGAGCAAACAAGAAAGTGATTAAAATACTTAAAAAGAAAAACTGAGGAATCAGATATCTATAGGAACCTTTGAAAAGCTCCAACATATTTCTGGGAAATCAGATGTCCATGCATATAAACAGGCCTTCATAAACACCTAGAAAAGTGCTGGCATGGTCCTAATATTTCACCTCTGATCTTGAGAGTTTTTGAAAGTAGAAACTGAAATCTAAGGTAGAGTTATAAACTACCTAAGTATGGATGGTGTTCTTTAATATGGACTAAGAACTTATTAGCTAAGGATGAGAGATTTGTTGGTTCAAAGCATTTAAGGCATTTATCTTCTCACAACCAACACCCTTAGATCATATCACTTGATAGGGATTGGTCAGACTAATCCCTGTCCAATCCCTCAGTGACAACCAAACCATCCAAGCAGAGACTGTAGTGACCACAAATAAAAAAGACTTTGCAGAATTAGTTAATGAAAGTCATTAAACAAACAAAAAATAATGAAAGCAACAGCAAGCAACAACCAAATATTCAGTGAAATATGCTTTTCAAATTTGTAAAATTATATCACTTAAAAGATACACTTTAAATACATTAAAAAGTATTCACATGGAATACTTTTATTCCATGAAATAACACAGGAAGAATAGAGAAAAAAGAATGAAAAGGAGTAAACAAAACCTCTGAGAAATATGAAACTATGTAAAGAGACCAAATCAATGACTCATTGGTGTCCCTGAAAAAGATGCAGAGAATGAAAGCAACTTGAAAAAGATATTTCAAGATATTATCCATAAGAACTTCCCCAACCTAAGTAGAGAAGCCAACATTCAAATTCAGGAAATACAGAAAACTCTAGTAAGATACTTTACAGGAAGATCATCCCCAAATATACAATCATTGTATTCCCCAAAGTTGAAATGAAAAGAAAAAATGGTTAAGACAGCTAGAGAGAAAGGTCAGGTCACCTACAAAGAGAAGTCCATCAGACTACAGCAGACCTCTCAGCAGGAACTCTGCAAGCCAGAAGAGTTTGGAAGCCAATATTCAGCATTTTTAAAGAAAAGAAATTCCAAACAAGAATTTCATAGCTGGCCAAACTAAACTTCCTAAGCAAAGGGTAAATAAAACTTTTTTCAGAGAAGCAAATTTTGGTTGAATATGTTACCACCAGACCTACTTTACAAGAGCTCCTAAAGGAAGCACTAAATATGGAAAAGACTATTACCAGCCACTAAAAAAACATTTAAGTACACAGACTAATGACACTATAAAGCAACCACACAAACAATTCTACATAATAACTACTAACATCATAATGACAATATCAAATCCACGCATATCAATACTAACCTTGAAGGTAAACAGGCTAAATGTCCCAATTAAAAGGCACAGAGTGGCAAGCTGGATTAAAAAAAACAAGACCCACTGTTATGCTGTCTTTGAGACTCATCTCACATACAATGACACCAATTTGTTCAAAATAAAAGGATGGAAAAAAGCTACCAAACAAATGGAAAACAGAAAAAAAGTAGGAGTTGCAATTCTAATTTCAGACAAAACAATCTTTAAACCAACAAATATCAAAAAAGACAAGGAGATTGCATTATGATAAAAGGTTCAATTCAGTAACAAGACCTAACTATCCTAAATATATTTGCATCCAGTACAGGAGCACCCACATTCATAAATGAAGTTCTTAGAGAACTTCAAAGGCGCTTAGACTCTCACACAATGATAGTGGGAGACTTTAACACCCCACTGATAGTATTAGATAATCAAGGCAGAGAATTAACACAGATCTTCAAGACCTAAACTCCAAACTGGATCAAATGAACCTGACAAACATCTACAGAACTCTCCACCCAAAAACAAGAGAATATACATTCTTCTCACTGCCACATGGCACGTACTCTAAATTGACCACATAATTAGACAAAAAACAGTCCTTAGCAAATACGTAAGAACTGAAAACCCCTTTCTCATACCACAGCACAAACAAATTACACATTGAGACTGAGAAATTTGCTCAAAACCATACAATTACATGGAAATTTAGTAACCTGCTACTGAATGACTTCTGAGTAAATAATGAAATTAAGGTAGAGATCAAGATGTTATTTGAAACTAATGAGAACAAAAATACCACATACCAGACACCTTTAGGACAAAGCTAAGGCTCTGTTAAGAGGAAATCTTATAGCACTAAATACCTATATCTGAAAGATAGGATGATCTCAATTTAACAAATTAACGTCACAACTTTTAAGAGAAAACCAACCCCAAGGCTAGCAGAAGACAAGGAATAACCAAAATCAGAGCTAAACATAAGGAGACTAAGACATAAATTACCATTTAAAAGGTTGATGAATCCAAAAGTTAATTCTTGAAAAAATTAATAAAATAGATAAACCACTAGCTAGACTAATAAGAAAAGAGACAATATCTAAATAAACACAATTAGAAATGACAATGGGGATATGACCACTGACCCCCACGGAAACATAAATAACCACCAAAGAATATTATGAATACCGCTATGCACATGAACTAGGAAATCTAGAAGAAATAAATGAATTCCTGAGCACACACATCCTCCCCAAGCTGAACCTGGATATCTGAAAAGAACAATAAGAAGCTCCAAAATTGAGTAAGTAATAAATAGCCTACCAACCAAAAAAAATTCAGGATCAAATTCACAACCAAATTCAACAAGATGTACAAAGAACAGCTGGTGCCATTTCTACTAAAACTATTCCAAAAAATTGAGGAGAAGGGACTCTTCCCTAACTCATTCTACGAGACCAACATCATCCTGATACTGAAACCTGACAGAGACACAACAAAGAAAACTTCAGGCCGATATCTTTGATAAACATTGTTGCAAAAATCTGCAATAAAATACAAACTAAATCCAGAAGCATATCAAAAAGCTCATCCACCATAATCAAGTAAGCTTTATCCCTGAAATGCAAAATTGGTTCAATATATGCAAATCAGTAAATGTGATTCATCACATAAAGAGAACTAAAGAGGAAAACCACATTATCTCAATAAATGCAGAAAATGATTTCAATAAAATTTAACACCATGTTAAAAATTCTCAATAATCTGTATGTTGAAGGAACATACCTCAAAGTAATAAGAGTCATCTATGACAAACCCACAGCCAATGTCATATTGAATGGGCAAAAGTTGAAAGCATTCCCTTTGTAAACTGATTTAAGACAAGGATGTCCTGTTTCAACACTACTAGTCAACATAATACTGAAAGTCCTGGACAGAGCAATCAGGCAAGAGAAAGAACTAAAGGGCATCCAAATAGGAAAAGAGAAAGTCGAAGTATCCCTGTTTGCAGACAATGTGATTCTGTAGAGAATCCAGAAAATCCCATAATCTTGGCCCAAAAGCTCCTTAAGCTGATACATAACTTCAGTGATATCTCAGGATACTAAATCAGTGTACAAAAATCGCGATCCCCATACACCAAAAACCATCAAGCTGAGAGCCAAATTAGGAATGTAATCCCATTTACAACTGCCACAAAAAGAATAAAATATCTAACGATACAGCTAATCAGGGAGGTGAAAGATCTCTATAAGGAGAACTACAAAACACCACAGAAAGAAATTAGAGATGGCATAAACAGATGGAAAAATCTTCCATGCTCATGGATAGGAAGAATTAATATTGTTAAAATTGCCACACTCCCCAAAGCAATTTATAGATTCAGTGCTATTTATGTCAAGCTACCGATTACATTCCTTACATAACTAGAAAAAACAATTTTAAAATTCATATGGAACTATAAAAAAAAAAGAGCCAAAATAGCTAAAGCAATCCTAAGCAAAAATAACAAATCTGGAAGCATCATGCGACACAACTTCAAACTATACTACCAGACTATAGTAACCAAAAACAGTAAAACAGGATTATACACCAGTGGAACAGAATAGAGAGCCCAGAAATAAAAAACACACACCAACAACCACCTGATCTTTGATAAAGTGATTAAAAATGAAGATATGATAAATATATGCCATAGAATACAATGCAGCCACACAAAAAGAATGAGATCATGTCCTTTGTAGGAACGTAAATGGAGCTGGAGGCCATTATCCATAGTAAACTAATGCAGGAACAGAAAACCAAATAACACATGTTTTCACTTGTAAGTTTTAGCTAGGTAAGAATACATAGACACATATAGGGAAACAACAGGTATAAAGACCTACTGAAGGGTAGAGGGTGGAAGAAGGGAGAGGATGAGAAAAAATAACTGAGTACTAGCCTTAGTACCTGAGTGTTGAAACAATCTGTACAGCAAACTGCCATGACATGAGTTTACCTATATAACAAACTTGCACATTAACTTGAACTTAAAAATTAAAAAACATAATAAAATAAAAATATTTAATTGTTTATAAAAAGTAGGAAATCAAGAGCAACCTAAAACCAAGACAAGCAGAAGAAATTTATTAATATTAGAAGGAAGCTAAATGAAAACAAGTATAGAAAAATAAGAAAATCAACACAACTAAATTTGAATTCATAGACCTACTTAAGGAGAATTGACACTCTAACAACATTGTCTCTAATCCATTACCCCATCATATATTTTCATTTGTATAGGCCTGTTTTAATTGATGTGTGTTTTTTAGTTTTCAGCACCATATCTTGCACATATTTTGTTGGACTGATATCTAGGCATTTTAAATCTTTTGCAGCTATTTTAATAAGTTTTTAAAAAATTCAATGTCTAATTTTTCATTGCTAATATGAAATTACTTTTGCATATTAACCTTGTATCCTATTAACTTACTAAACTCATTTATTAGTTCTAGTGTTCTATTGGTGACTTTTTATTTTTATGTAGAAAACACTGCCATGTTGAACAGAGACAGAATTATTATTTGAGTTTTTCCTGATGTTAAGATGAGAATGATGTACTTTCTAGCTTTTTGCATTCTAACCAGAAAGGAAACTTTATTTCCATTATTTGTGTATGTTATTTATTTGTGTACGTGTATTAAAACTCAAGACCATGATAATTTCATCTTACTGTATTCATTAGTTATTTCTATAATATTAGAGTTTTCTAGAGAAACAGAGCCTATGGGGTACATATATGAAGAAACTTATTAGCAGCAGTTGGCTCATGTAACTGAGGAGGTTAAAAGTTCCATGATCTGTCACCTGTAAGCTGGAGACCCATGAAAGCTGATGGTGAAATTGAGTCTGAGCCCAAAGGCCTGGGAACCAGAAAAGCCGGTGGTAGAGATTTCAGTCTAGGTCTGAAAGTCAGAGAACCAGGAGTGTGGAAGCCAGGGGAATATCCATGCCCCAACTCAAGCAAACAGATGAATTCCTCTGCCTTTTGTGCTATTCAGGCCCTCAGTGGATTAGATGATTTCCACTTAACATTGAGGAGGGCAATCTACTTTACTAGTCCAACTATTCAAATGTTCATATCACCCAGAAACATCTCATAGATGCACAGAAATAATACTTAAAATGTGCATTCCTTGGTCAGTCAAGTTGACACATAAAAGTAAGCATTACACTATTCAAAATGAAAATTGTAAGGAATTGTAACACAGATTGTATGCACTATTCTCTGTTCCTACCTTAAAAGTTAATGTTAGAATCTATGTCCCTGTTAAATTTTCTTCTTTAAGAAGCCTTTTTTACTCAATAACATACAAAAATTTAATCACTCAATATAGTCCAAAACTCTCTTGAAAAGAATAGTAGTAAGAGGCATATTTCCAGAAATGGAAGATTTTACAATCGTGTTCATCTCTGGTAAGGAGAAATGAGAAGGGTCCTCAATTAAAGCAGTAGCCTTAGGCAAAGGAAAAGACATCTCCAAATGAAGGAAATCTCAGTGCCTAGATTGTAAGATGATGATAAATTATAGCAGCTTTGATGTGGTTCAAGAGGTTGAATTAGGGTAATTGGGGGAATAGAGATCTATAATTACTTTCTTAATGCTGTGCCTTGTACATGGCAAATTTGGATACAGCTTTGCTCTCTTTCATCAGAAAATTGGTTTTGTAATTCAATAAAGAGCATTTTAAAAATTAAAAATGTATGTCTCAAACTGTGCAACCTCCCAACACTAAATAAGTCACTTCTACAAGGCAGATAATGTATAGAAAAAGGAGTGTGTATAATAAGTGTGTGTAACGGAAACCTGGCTAATAATAGAAAACTTCACCCAAGAGCAGGGAACGCTATATGGGCATAAAGTTGAACAGTCACCCAGGAGCTTGGGACCAGGTTAAGGATCTGCTTTCATCCTTTGCAATTCTTAATAACTTTTGAATGAGAGAACCTGCATTTTCATTTTGTACCCAGCTCCACAAGTTACGTAGCTGATCTTATACAGCAGGGTTCAAAATATATTAGTTTTTAATCTCTGGCTACCAAATACATTTTCTTGGCTTTTATTAACCAGATGATTCAGTAAAATGTTCTGTACAGTTTCTGTTAATTTCCTATATTATGGAAGAAAGAGAGGGAGTGGATAGTAGTTATTTAGATATAGGTAACTAGGCATTATTATATATTAAGTTTCAGATATCATTCTACAGACAAATAGTCTTATCTATATTATCTAAATTCAGCTAGAGTGACTACCTGTCTTCCCTTTTCTTTCTACTGTCTCTGCCATCATTTCATGCAACAAATGTTTGAAGTCAGCTTTACAAGAGTGGGTATTTTCTGATCTCCATGCCTGTGTGCTTTCCATGGAACAAGCCGCAACCATACGGTATCAAGTGGCTTCATACATAGAATATGCCACCTGATTATCAGATTGATGGTATTTTGAGATTTTACCCAAGTTAATACACTACTTTCCTCAGGATTCAAAGTTTGAGAAATATTCTTCATTTTCTATCTAGTCTCATGACATGTAGCATGTTATTTTCAAGTTCTTAGCTTCCATTTTCTGAGGTCCTAATACTCTAAGATCGTTGAGGGGTTAAAACAAGATTCCAAAAACATCTTCAACAAATGTGACATTAGTAAACCTTGAACTTGATGAATTAGTAGGTAATATTTATGAAGAGAAGTCACATTAAAGCTACTGAGAAGAGCAGGGAAGAGGAGCAGTCGCCATATTACAGAGGGAGAAGCAGTGGCTTTGGTGTCAAGCTGGCTGTAATTTAAATCCTTTCCTGTCACTCTGCCACAGGCGCCTCCATTTCCTAAAGTAAAACAGAGTAAAAAGTAAAAATGAAACTGTACATGCATTAAAAATGTTAATCTTATATCCTTACTAGGATGTCTAAATTGTTTATATATTTTCATAAGCATCTTATGTATCTGGATATTATTTGTCACCCTTGGCACATATGTTTCATTTATTTTCTTATGTTTCTGCATTAAATAGTTTTCATTCTACTTTTCTATATCCTTTTATGTATGCTAATTCAAATACCCTTTGGAAGAATTTGGAGATAGAGTGAATGAATCAGATACCAGGATGTTAATTTCATGTGTAATCCAAAATGCAATGTAGATACCTAATATTGATTGTTTTTTTAGAATGAGCAATTTTTAAAATTTGAAATGTTGAAATTTAGCATTAATAATTGGAGAAAGTTGGCATGGATGAATCTGGAAACCACCATTCTCAGCAAATGATACAAGAACAGAAAATCAAACACCGCATGTTCTCACTCATAGGCGGGTGATGAACAATGAGAACACATGGACACAGGGTGGGGAGCATCACACACTGGGGTCTGTTGGGGGGGACTAGGGGAGGGACAGCGCGGGGTGGGGAGGCTGAAGTGGGATAACATGGGGAGAAGTGCCAGATATAGGTAACAGGGGGGTGGAGGCAGCAAACCACATTGCCGTGTACCTATGCAACAATCCTGCATGTTCTGCACATGTACCCCAGAACCTAAAGTGCAATAAAAATATATTAAAAATAATAATAATAAGAGCAAGGTAATGACATTAAATGTGTAGAACTACCTTACTTTTATATATGCTTATATTTTAATGGAAATCTCCAAAAAATGCACTTATTCGATGTTTCAAGGGAAAAAATGGTTTTGTTCAGGTATGTTTACATCCTAAAATATCCAGGTAGTTATCTTCAACACATAATTTTCCTTAATCTAAATTGTCTTGGAATCCCTTTCTGAAATTATACAACAAATATACGGTTATAGGACTGAAATAAAACCCTAACAAGATTGCTCAATCATACTAAATAATATAAAAGCTATAAGATCTTGTTTCTCTTTCAACTAAAATTACAGTTTGATTCTCTAATTTCATTTCTGGGGCTGATATTTCCTTAGAGACAGATATCTACTATTCCCTAGGCTGTTTTGCTTTGCCTCCTAACAAAGTATCTGATTTCAGATGTCACTTAGTAAATATAAATATCATTTTAAATGTTTTTAAATGCCACTTAGCCATGTTTAGTTTATCAGAAACTGTTTGGAGTGACATCAGGGATTCAGCTGCTTTCCTCTCAGGCTATATTTAACATAATTAAAAAGCAATGAAATAAAAGTAGGAAAAAAACCAGCATCTTAGTCCTGATAATTTATTAATTACGTCTTAATGCAATGTTCTAACCTTGACATATCTTATTTGTGAAATAACGGTTTTACTAATTAATAACTAAGCTATTGCTTCATTTTGTTACTCCCTAAATGTGGCCTGTCAACATTTTATTATTTAGGATACATTACCAAAGGCCAAGAGAACTGCATGATGGCTTTTATAAACTGTGTGCTATATACATGCATGGTTATAAAAGACACACACACAAGTGCACACATACATGCACCCATTTACTGTTTATCAATACCATGTAAAAAAGCATCATGCATAAAAATGTAATAGTGCCCTGCTTATGTCTCACTCCGTTCTGCAAATTGTAGGCATTATTCTTCTGACAGAGTTGCCAAGGCTTTACAAACACACACGCTTAGGTAGCTATGGTCATTGCTTGCTAAGGAACTCCTTTTTTCTTTCTTTCTTTATTTTTTTGAGATGGAGTCTCACTCTGTCGCCCAGGCTGGAGTGCAGTGGTACGATCTTGGCTCACTGCAACCTCTGCCTCCCGGATTCAAGCGATCCTCCTGCCTTAGCCTCCCAAGTAGCTAGGACCACAGGTGTGCACCACCATGCCCAGCTAATTTTTTTGTATTTTTAGTAGAGGTGGGTTTCACCATGTTGGCCAGGATGGTCTCTTGACCTCGTGATCTGCCCGCCTCTGCCTCCCAAAGTACTGGGATTACAGGCATGAGCCACCACCCCCTACCTAGGATCTTATTCAATAGATGCAACAGATATACCACAAACTTAATGAGCCATTATCTTGTTAGCACTGGCTCCCATAACCTGCTTTTCCCTCTTCTCTAATTAGTCTGGAATCTGTTACAATAGTATGCATTAAAAACCTGTTCCTCGATGTCAATATTTTGAACACATCTCCCTCAGTTATTTATCATTAAGTCAGTCTAATATTATTTTGCAAATAAAACATGTGTCAGATGTTTTTTATTCTCCGTTTCCTACCTTAATTTAACATTTTATAGCTTTGTTGCACTATTAACATAGCTTCATTTAGATCCCGTTGGCTCCAATTTCTGTTCAACCTCCATCCCCATCTGCCAATTTTTCCCATATTAAGTTGAGATGGTGCTTAGTTTGGCAGTAAGTATTACACTTTGATTTTAGCCACTTTTGATGGAAATCTTTCACATGTGTTCCTTCAATGAAAGAAATATGTATTTGGTGCCTGCTGTGCACCAGGCTGTGTACTAGATGGTGGGGATTCAAGAGTGAGCCAGGCATCTGAAGGCTGACTTCCTAGCAGGGAAGATGAATGATATATAAATGAACAAATAGACACAGTAATTTCAGATCAGGTGGTAATTGTGGGGACTTCGTGTGATGATCTGGGTAGAGGGACCAGGAGGAGCTGAGAATCGGAGACAGGGGAAGGCTGAAACCAAGAGTGTTCAGCAAAAGCCAGAAGAACAGTGTGGTTTGAACAGGCTGAGAGAGGAGAAGATGGTAGTAGTGGGTGGGCAGAAGTTTGGATTTTATTTAAAGAGTAAGAGAATATGGTGGCTGGCTATACATCCCATTTTTTCAAAGCATGCCAAATTTGAAATATCTTGAAGATTTGGGGTTTCTTATTCTTTTTACTTATAGTTATTATTATTTTTGAGACAGAGTCTCACTTTGTCACTCAGGCAGGGGTGCAGTGGCATCATCTCCATTCACTGCAACCTCCCGCTCCTAGGTTCAAGTGATTCTCCTGCCTCAGCCTTCTGAGTAGCTGGGAATACACTCATCTGCCACTGAACCTGGCTAATATTTTTGTATTTTTAGTAAAGACAGGGTTTCACCATGTTGGTCAGGCTGGTCTTTGAACTTCTGACCTCAGGTGATCTGCCTGCTTCAGCCTCCCAAAATGCTAGAATTTCAGGAATGAGCCACCACTCACACTGTAATAAGACATATATATATATATATATATATCTTATAGAATACATATATTTGGATTAGGTATGTCCATACTGTGTTACTCAAAAAATGTGTGTGTGTGTGTGTGTGTGTGTGTGTGTGTGTATGTGTGTGTGTGTGTCTGTGTGTGTATACACATATGGGCTATTTTTATTGGACTTAACCTTTTTTTCTATAACTAAAACTCAACGCACACACATTCAAATGGCATTTAATATTTTCCAACTTTCTGAGTAATTAATAGAACAAATAGGAAAAAATTAGTATATAAATTATATGAAAAATACAACTTGCTGAAATTAACATTTAAGTAATAATACACCAAATAGCTGCCAAATACACAATGTATTTAAGTACACACAGAACTTTCACCAAGAATAAGGTTTTTTTGTTTATTTAAAATAACTATCTTATATTATAACTTTTGACTGAAGACATTTGATTAGAAATCAGTAACAAATAGCTATCTGAAAGTCCCCTCATTTGGAAATTTAATGACACACTTCTAAAGATCTCATGAATCAAAAAAGAAATCACAAAGGTATTAAAAAATGTTGAACTAATTGATTATAAAAACACAACATAGGCCAGGCACTGTGGCTCACGCCTGTAATCCCAGTACTTCGTGAGGCCAAGGTGGGCGGATCACAAAGTCAGGAGATAGAGACCATCCTGGCTAACGTGGTGAAACAATGTCTCTACTAAAAATACAAAAAATTAGCTGGACACGGTGGTGTGTGCCTGTAGTCCCAGCTACTCTGAAGCCTGAGGCAGGAAAATCGCTTGAACCTGGAAGGCAGAGGTTGCAGTGAGCCGAGATTGCACCACTGCATTCCAGCTTGGGTGACAGAGTGAGACTCCATCTCAAAAAAATAAATAACATAACATAACAAATTGTATGGTAATAGGAACAATATTTAGAAATGTGTGAGATGTAGAAAGTAGTGATTAGTGCAAAATTTTTAGATTTTGATATACATATCAAAAAAAACTTAGGTTGTTTATGTGGAGGAAAGTAGTGAATGTCAGAGTAGACATCAATGAAATAAATAATACATGAAAAATAAAGAACTTAGTAAAATCATAATCCATAGTCAAGAATAATTAAAAAAGAACAGATACAAAATTTGCCAATATCTGAAGTGAAAATGTGTTTGTCACTGCAGTTTCTCCAGACAATAAAAGCAGATGAAGAAATATTCTAACCAACTTTATGTTAGTAAATGCTACAACTTAAATATAACGGGTGAAATCCTTGAGAAACAGTTTACCATACCTGGCTGACAGTGACATAGAAACTCTGAATCACTTTGTAGCTACTAAACCCTTTAAATTTATACTTAAAATCTTTCTTACAAAGTGTGTTTGATAAAAATGAAAATTTCTCATTTATAAAAACATTTTCAGCAAAGTAAAAACACAAGCCATAGAATGAAAATAATTATATACATTATATATCAAATGATTTATATTAGGAATATATAAAGAATTCTTATAAACTCATAATAATAAATCTTCTCTAAGATTGGTAAACTTTTAAGAGACACTTAACACTTGTAGCTCTAACGTATTGCTGATAGGAATATAAAATGGCACAACTACTTTCACAGTTTGATAGTTTGTTTTAAAGCTTAAATATGCATATAACACATAACCTGGAGATTCCAAAAGGAATTTGCAGGAGACAAGAAAAACATATGTCCACAAAAAGACTTGCAAACAATTGTTCCTAATAGCCTAATGCAAATTAGAAAAAAAAATCCTTGAAAACTATCTAAATATTCATTGAAAGGTGAATTGAAAGACTATTCTGGCTTATTAGTACAATAGACTTATAATAATAAAATGGAGCAAACTATTCATGCATACCACAACATAGATGAATTTACGACATTATGCTGAGCAAAATGAGCCAGACACAAATCAATGATTACTAAATATATCTATTTCCATAAATTCTAAAATATAGAAAACTAAGTGTGATCAGAATCAAATCAGTGGTTGCTTGGGAATGGGAAAATTGAAAAACTTTTCTGGGCGGATAGAAATAGAGAGAGAAAGAGATAAAAAGAGTACAGGTTGGTTCCATATTTCAGATAGACAACCTGAGTAAATACAACAAAAAAATCCTCCATAACTTTATTGCTGTGAATATTACTGCATGTGAATTTTAACTCATTAAATTTGATGTTTAAAATATGAGCTTTCCTTACAAATAAGTTTCTTCTTACAAAATGCACTAGATGCTTCTAAAAAAAATTCAGTACAATATTGATAAAGATTTTTGAGGAAATAAAAATAATTTCAATTTCAAAATAAAGGCTGATTAGTCATAAAGATGACATTTGTATACAGAGTAATCATAACACACATTTTATGGAAGTCTACAGATTATGTAGCACTTTTACAGACATATATTTTATAAAACTCCACAACTGCCCCATAAGGAAGTCAGGCTTGGTATTATTCTTGGCATCCTTTCCCTATTAGGAAACAAACGCAAAATGGTAAATGACTTGCCCAAAATTTTGCAACAAAAGCTGCTCTCAGATCCAGGTTGTTTGACTTCAGATTCTGTATAAATTCAATTAACAGAATCATTCTTCACATAAGTACATCAGTGATAGACAATATGTTTAATAGCTAGCATTGGATTTTTAATCTATAACAATAATTAGATTTCAAAATCTAATAAGGAAATGACATTAAGAGAATGTCAAAATTGTCTTTAGCTGATATTTCTTATTTCTGGAAGACGAAAGATCACCATAAAAAAAGTGATTTTAACATTGGCTATGTAATGAAATGAACTAGGTAAGTTAAAAGTCTTGATACAGAGGATGTATCCTTGACCTAATTAGCACCAAGGCTCAGGATTGTCTTTAATTTTCCCAGGTGATATCAATATGCAGTTTAAGTGTGAGCACCACTGTTACCAAGTGATTGGATATTTGATTTCATACTAGAGCATGTCTGCCTTTCAATTAGAATTTAGAAAGTGCTTCTCAACCTACCATTCCATCTGTGCATTCTAACATACCTCTACTCTTAGCTATTTGTACTACTAATCAGTTTGTGGTTTCTGAATGACTATTGTCCAATTGACTTTTTTATCAATATTGCTAATAATAATGCTGGCCTCTCTCATTATTTCTGCATAGACATCAACATTCATTCATTCATTCATTCATTCATTCGAGACAAGTTCTGACTCTATTGCCCAAGCTGGAGTGCTGTGGGGCGTCTTGGCTCACTGCAACCTTTGTCTTTCGGGTTCAAGCAATTCTCTTGCCTCAGCCTTCCCAGTAGCTAGGACTACAGGCTTGCACCACCACACCAGGCTACTTCTTGTATTTTTAGTAGAATTGGGGATTCCCCATGTTGGTCAGCTTGGTCTCGAACTGGTGAGATCTCAGGTGATCTGCCCACCTCAGTCTCCCAAAGTGCTGGAATTACAGGTGTGAGCCACCACGCCTGGCCCATGGACACCTACTTCTGATATAATGACAAATCCTACAAACTGAATTGTTCAGTCTTAGGACTCCACTTCTCCTTTCACATGGATCACCAGCTTGGCTTCGGTGTTCATTTTCTGTACTTACCTGCTTGGTTAGTGCACTCAGTGAATGTGTTTCAGTATTCAACTCTGCTCTTGGCTTGAGAAATCTGGCCAGCTCTGCAGGTGCTAAGGGGTAATGCCTCATTTTATTCATCTCTTCTATACAAAGGGAAGTAAATATTCATAATACATATTATCAAATGTAGCAGAATGGGTCAGGCCAAAATGGTAAAAGAAAACATTTTAAAACAAAATCCCACAAAAACTTTTTATCTAAAAGCATGGAAAATAGGGATAAGATCAGAGTCTGACACACAGTCTTAATACAAATGTGACAGATATTTTTGGAGTCTGTTGAACTAGACAGGATTCCAAGTTTAGTGACATATAAAACCTTTCTCTATTAATGTGAGATTTTTGAAACAGGTGCTGATCAGGTATTATAAGGAATCTTCAAGAAAAAATATTGGAAGTATCATTTAGAAACAGTTCTGAGGAGAGAAATGCCCACGTCAAGCAAGATTTAACTTGATATTGGACTCAGAAATAGGGATAATAAGAATTACTGAAACACATTATCACTTTCTTATCCCAGTGTTTGTTTGAAAAATGCTATATTGGAATGGTTAAGGTTGTTAACCTAATATTATAGGTTCATATTTGTGAAAAATTCAAAAATTCTCCACTTAGGTTCATTTCACCACTAAGTAACATTAAAGTGAGAATTCCACCTACTCAGACTTACATAACAAATTATGAAAATCATTCACTTGGATATTTCCTTTTTTGTTGTTGTTTTGTTTTGTTTTTTGTTTTGAGATTAAATTTGCATCTGCCACCAAGGCTGGAGTGCACTGGCATAATCTCAGCACACTGCAGCCTCCAGCTTCTGGACTCAAGCAATCCTCCCACTTCAGCCTCCCCCGTAGCTGAGACCACAGGCATATGCCAACATACCTGGCTAATTTTTATATTTTTTGTAGAGACATGTTTCACCATGTTGCCCAGGCTGGTCTTGAACTCTGGAGCTCAAGTAATCTGCCTGCCTCAGCCTCCCAAAGTGCTGGGATTATAGGCATGGGCCACCACGCCCAGCCTCCTTTTTCTCTATAACCCCACAAATACTACATAGGACAACTTTTAAATTTCTTTCTTTCTTTCTTTCTTTCTTTTGAGACAGAATTGTGCTCTTGTCATCCATGCTAGAGTGCAGTGGTGTGATCTTGGCTCACTGCAACCTCCGCCTTCCAGATTCAAGCAATTCTTCTACCTCCCGAGTAGTTGGGAATACAAGTGTACATCACCACGCCTGGGTAATTTTTGTATTTTTGATAGAGATGGGGTTTCACCATGTTGGCCAGGCTGGTCTCGAACTCTTGACCTCAAGTGATCCACCTGCCTCAGCCTCCCAAAGTGCTGAGAGTACAGGCATGAGCCACCACGCCCTGCAAAATTTCAAAGGCTTAGTTTATTGAACCATGTTCCTCACTCAGCTGTCTCTGCTGCACACTCCCCTCCAACAGTCAGTTCTTCTGTAGTTTACATGACGACAACAACAAAAAAAAACAGAATGCTACCTCACATACATATACATACATATATATGGTGTAGATATAGATAGGTAGCAGTTGGAAAACAGAAGGTTTGAGAGATCTTGAAAGCTGAAGTATTTTACAATTTAAATATTCACGGGAGAGCCCTCCTGTTTGCTACATAATTGGCATAACCTGTTTTAGCATTTACATGATTGTCCTTACCCTAGATTTCATTTACTAATGTTAGAGAATGGTATTGCTGATGAGCAGCCTGCTATTTCTGTTTAAGTTCTATCAGCTAAGGTGGCATTTAATGTTTTAATTTAAAGAAGTCACAGTCAATAACTTTATAAGTCAGCATATCCTTCTAAAAGGGCGATTAAAGAATAAAACACTTCCATTGATTAATGATTTTTTTCACTTTAGTAAAACCAAGTCTTTGGACCTTTGATTCCACTATTAAGTATTTTAAAGTATACAAAATATATGTTTTGTAATTAAGTTTTATAATGCATAGACTATCACCTAATTTTATCTTAAATGTGATTCAAAAGGTCTTTCAGTGGCTTTTGCTACAAAACAACTCAGAATGACTTCATCTATATTACCTATGTTTGATGTAAGGTCTAACTTAAGTGAAATGCCTGCTTATGATAACTTCTCTGACCGTAACTATGAACTCATCCAATTTTATTTTCTGTTTCTATTTACTACCTTACCTCTCAGATAAAAATAAGTGAAAAAAAATGGAAATCTAGGGAAGTTACATTTCTAAATTAGATCCACAAATTCTTATATATTATAGGTCATCATATCTCAAAAAGTATTTTATTATATGTGTATAATCCTTTCTCTATAATATTATTTTGATTTACAGACAGAAATGAAAAAAAAGTCATAATAGAGCCAACAAAGTTCAAAACAAATATCCTAAACGTCTGTATTAATGACATAATTAAAATATTTGAGGAAAAAATCACACAAAATAAGTAAAAACAGAAAAACGTACTGAAAGTAATAGATAAAATATTATAGACATGAGAACAGACAACAGTAATTATGAATAAATATTCCCAGTATCTTCAACAAAATAGTTTATGCAATAAATAGATATATCGAAGACATAATCCAGTCAACAAAAAATGAAGCTTAATAAAAACAACTTGGAAATGGAGAAATAAAATGACAAATTAGTGGCCATATGTATAATATCAATCAAATTAAAGACAGAATTTAAAACATAAAAATGAAGTTCGTTTTGACAACAAACAGACCATATTTTCCATAATGCAATTTTTGAAATGTAAACTACGTAATGTAAAAGTAGTTTATTGATAATAGCTTTCAAATTTTTTGTAGAATTTTCAAGGAAGAAGAGGAATTCCAGGAAGATAGGGAAAAAGAGCCATCTGGTATTAGTTTGTTCTTCATTTCAAAGTCTGTATTAGTCTGTTTTCACACTGCTATAAAGACTTGAGGCTGGAAAGTTTAATTGATTCAGTTGTGCATGGCTGGGGAAGCCTCAGGAAATTTGTAATTATGGTGGAAGGGGAAGCAGGCACTGTCTTCACAGGGCAGCAGAATACAAGAAGGGTAAAGGGTGAAGAGCCCCTTATAAAACCATCAGATCCTGTGAGAACTAACTATCACAAGAACAGCATGGGGAAAACCATCCCCATGATCTAATTTCCTCCCCCCAGGTTCCTCCCTTGACACATGAAGATTCTAATTTGAGATAAGATTGGGGTGGGGACACAGAGCAAAATCATATCATTCTCCCCCTGGGTCCTCCCAAATCTCTCATCCTCACATTTCAAAACCAAGCATCCCTTCCCAATAGTCCCCCAAAGACAAAGTCTTAATTCATTTCAGCATTAACTCAAAAGTCCAATTCCAAAGCCTCATCTGAGACAAGGCAAGTCCCTTCTGCTTAGAAGCCTGTTAAGTAAAAAGCAAGTTAGTTACTTCTAAGATACAATGGGACTACAGGCATTGGACACATGCTCCCATTCAAAATGGGAGAAATTGGCCAACACAAAGGGACTATAGGGCCCATCCAAATCTGAAATCCAGTGGGGCAGTCATTAAATCTTAAAGCTCCAAAATAATTTCCTTTGACTCCATGTCTCAAATCCAGGGTGTACTGATGCACAGGGTGGGCTCCCATAGCCTTGGGCAGCTCTGCCCCTGTGGCTTTGCAAGGCACAGGCAGAAATCCAGGCAGGGGTTCCCAAACCTTAATTCTTGAATTTTTTGCACCTTCAGGCCCTACACCATGTGGAAGCTGCCAAGGCTTAGGGCTTGCACCCTGTGAAGCAACAACCTGAGCTACACCTTGGCCCTTTTAGCCACAGATGTAGCTGGAGCAGCTGGGACCCAGAGCACCAAGTCCCAAGGCTACAAAAAGCAGTAGGGCCCGGAGCTGGGCCCATGAAACTCTTTTCCCTTCTAGGCCTCTTGGCCTGTGATGAGGGGCTGACACGAAGGTCTCTGAAATGCCCTGGAGATATTTTCTTCATTATCTTGGCTATTAACATTTGACCCCTCATTACTTATGCAAATTTCTGCAGCCTGCTTGAATTTCTGCCCAGAAATTGGATGTTTCTCTTCTACTATATGGTCAGGCTGCAAATTTTCCAAACGTTTACATTCTGTCACCTCTTGAACACTTTACAGCATAGAAATTTCTTCCAACAGATACCCTAGTTATCCCTCTCAAGTTCAAAGTTCCACAGATATCCAGGGCAGGGGCAAAATGCCACCAGTCTGCTAAAGTATAGCAAGAGTAACCTTTGTTTCAGTTCCAAATAAGTTTCTCATCTCCATCTGAGATCACCTCAGCCTGGACTTCATTGTCCATATAACTAGGCACATTTTGGTCAAAACCTTTCCAAAGTCTCTAGGAAGTTCCAAACTTTCCCACATGTTCCTGTTTTCTTTTGAGCCCTCCAAATTGTTCTAACCTCTGCCTGTTATGCAATTCCAAAGTCACTTCTACATTTTCAGCTTATTTTTATAGCAGTACTCAACTCTCAGTAACAATTTTCTATATTAGTCTATTTTCACACTGCTATAAAGAAATATTGGAGACTGGGTAATTTATACACAAAAGAGGTTTAATTGACTCACAGGTTTGTATGGCTGGGGAGGCCTCAGGAAAGTTATAATTATGGCAGAAGTGGAAGCAGGCACCTTCTTCACTGGGCAACAGAAGAAAAGAAGGGTCAAGGGAGAAGAGCCCCTTATAATCCATCAGATCTTGTGAGGATTCACTCACTGTCATGAGAACAGCATGGGGGAACCACCCTCATGATCCAGTCACCTCACACAAAGTGATTGTAATTATAATTCTACCATGAGATTAAAATTTGAGATGAAATTTGGGTGGGAACACAGAATCAAAGCATATCATTGGTTTCTGACATTAGATATTCCTGACTGTTGCTCATTCTTCACCCATGTCTTCTTTCACCTTCATTATTCTGTGTATCAGAGAAGAGCTTATAGATAAGTTTCCCAGAATAGCTTTCTGAGTTTAGTTCTGGGTTAGTCTTTCAATGAGAAGAACTTGCTGAAGAAGAGCAAGCCAAGGAAAAGCCCTGATTTTTCTTTGACAGTGGCAGTTGTCAGACAGCAGACTCTGGAGTTCACCTGACTGGGTGCTTCAGGCAGCTAGGACAGTGTGCGGCAGCTCTCCTGCCAGTCTTGAAATGCACAGGCTTACAAGGAAGTTCTTGAAATCTACTGCTTCTCATCTGTTGCAGTTGGGATGATGAGATGGTTTTACTAAGAGTCTTAGGAGTCGTTGTTGCTGCAGGTAGCTGAGATGAACTGCTTCGGCTTCACTTCCTATCACCCGTTCTGTCCAGTGCTCAATGAACCTCCAGCCTGCACTGACACTCTTTCTACCACAAACGCTTCAGTGACTTTTGCTTTCCTATCAGAACCCTGACTATTCTAATTTTAATTGAGATATTGAGACAAATATTATTTTCTAACAGTAGCCACTAGTAAAACTAGGTCACAATTCTAAATTATGGTGTACTAAATATTAGAGGAGCTCAGCTCTCCCGGAGAAAACGCAGGCCTACATACCATTGTATGCAGATATTACACATACGGGAAAATACTGGACAAACCCAGGACTATATAATGTTATATAAGCACATACAGTGTTGAAGAAATAAAGCCTTCTGATACAATAAGGATAACTGAAATAAATTTACGTTTAAAAGATTAGTTGTAAGATGAAGCAAGAACTATATATGGCCTTTTATATCTAGATATATACACACGCGCTTAAATGGTACCTGAACATATTGAAGCAAAAATGATAGCCTTTGCCATTTTGGATATGTCTTTAATGTAAGGCTAATGGTTAGCAAACATAAATCATATATTAAAATATTAATATAAGATGCAGCTCAATACAAACCGAAAGGCATTAAGACAAATCAGTTTATTATATAACACTGAAGAGTGAAAATCCTCAACGAAACCAGTTACTCTTCCAAACATCATTAGTCAACACCATTGAGGAAGAACATAAAACAGCTTAAAAACATTACATTTTATATATTGCTTTACCAAAACTATAATTCTGTGTTGTTTTATATATTATAATATAGTGTCTTATATATTATAAATGCCAGGAGATAAATGTAGCATGATGTGAAGGAAGCATGGAATTGTACCTGGAAATATACATAAGAAACATATGAAAATATTGTCAAGATATTAAAGCTGATTAAATTTGTTGGTTGCAAACAAATATATAGATAGCAACCCAGTCACTTCTCTATAAAGAAACGGTGACAACAGTAGAATGGGATAGAACAAAAACATATAATATATATTAATATATTATGTAATAGGAGAAATGATTTTATTTCCAGCAGCATCATGAACAAAATAACATCAGTACAACATGGTGTAATTATGAGATACCTATAATTCTTATATAAAGAATATTTTGATTCTGCCACTATAAAACCTGAGAAATAGACATATGCCTGATTTCTGGTTATGAAAGATTATTAACTATACTCCGTATTTTATTTTTGAGAATATATTCACAAAAAATAGAAAACAAAATAATTATTTTCAAGTTGAAAGAATGTTGAGTTTACTGGGAATAATAAAGCCTATAAATATCCAGGGACACTCTGGAAGTTGGAGGATAATGAGTAAAACTGCACTGATATTAACTGTTTAGAGGGGCAGAAATTTATACAGCATTCTATGAAGGCAATTTGGCAAATTCCATCACCTTTTAAAAATTGTATTTAAATATAATTTAACCTATACCTTTTTAAGAATTTATCCTTTAAAAATATTTTTGTAGGTATACACACACACGTACATGTGCACATGTGCATGCGCACACAGCAACATTATTTAAATCTGGAAGCAATGGTTATAACAAATAGGCTTATCTATAAGATGAAATGGCATTTACCTATTAATGGAACCTGGTAGATACATTGGCGTTATCATGGGAAGTAACAATATATTGTTAACTAGAAACTAGTTTCAGAAAATATGTGTAGAAGAAATCAATTTTTGTTAAATATAGGTGCTCATTACATGTGTGCATTAAGAATTTAGAAGTTGTTACATTAAACTGTTAAATAATCAGTGTTTCTGGGTGTTGGATTATTTGTGAACCTTACTTTCAACCCTACACGTTTCTGTATTGTTGGAATTTTCTAATATGTTTTACTTTTGTCATCAGTAAAACCAAGCCATTTCAGAAGAAAGATATGTAACGTTAGTCCTTTCAGTTGATTAAAGAAAGAATTTTATAATATAGCCAAGATTTATGGAAGCACAAAGTAAAGAAAAAAGGAGAAAGCAATTACACAGGTACTTCTGTATCTTATTGCTTTGTTTACCTTGTATAGTGTACTGAGATGGAGAACTATGGCTACAGTGAAAATGAATCCTGTGAGCCAGTCGTTTTGTGGATAGATTTATTTTTATAGTTTCCTTAGTGTTTGTCTGTAGGGGAAAAAGACATAACATGAAAATGGGAACAATAAAATATCTCATTTTGTACCTCCTTCTATTGACAGGTATAAGTAATACCGTATGTTTACATATCACTTATTTTAGAGAGTGAAGTATATTTATGAGCAGCTATTCATTGTCAGCACATTCCTGTGGCTCTGTGTAGTCTCCAAGAGCTGACCACTTGAATAAATTCAGTAAATTACCTAAGGACAGCTGTTTTTTTACATCCTCAGTCAATTAAATCTAGTTAATTTACTTTCTCGTTTCATTAATTTGTTTTGAAATAATTTGATAATCTTGCTTTTTTATTCTGACTAGTTTTAAATTTTGCATTCAAAATTGTGGCAAATATAGTAAAACTGCCACAGTTTCTGTTTTTCAAAGTATTTCAGCATATTCAACAATAATTAGAGTCACTTTGAGGTTCTAGTACAGGAAATTGCCTGCAAATCCTGCTTACCTTACTTTTTAATTGAGATTCATGACACTCAGAGGATTTACTTTAGGAAAAACGCCTAAGTCTCAATCTCCCAAGCCTCCTTTCATTTCATGCTGAACATCTATGGAGAACCTACTATAATCTCTAGAGAGGCAAAACTGTACATTATCTTTAAAGGGATATAGGCCATTAAATACCAAGATAGTGTATAAACACAGATAAGACAAAAGTGAACATGCATTAGGAGTTCTAAGAAAATGTTTTAACTACCTGCTAACTCAGGAATGAACTGGGCAAAAAGGATAGTTAAGGAATTCTAGGCAGAACCCCTACCTTTTGGGAAAGAACAAAATTGTTATAAAGCCTGACAAAGTCAGTATCTGTTGTGGTTGGAACAGAAGTCGGGGGGAGGTGAAATGGCAGAAGATTTGGCTTTTTGGCTTGCTTGTTTTTTAGAAGTGGGGTTTTGCCATATTTCCCAGGCTGATCTCAAGCTCCTGGGTTCAAGTCATCTGCCGACCTCATTCTCTCAAAGTGCTGGGATTATAGGCATGAGCCACTGCACCCAGCCTGGTGGTAGTCTTGTTTTAGATGTTTAACAGGAATCCTTATGAGGAGTCATTAAAACAGGGATGGCTATAGTAGCAGGAGGCAGTCAAATGCCTGGGCAGATAGAGGCGGGTACCTGGGGAAACCCCATCTCCAAGCTGAAGACAGTTGAAAGCCTGAAAGCCAAGCTACCAGTTAAATCCTCAGATTGGACTGAGAACTTGTCTGCCTGTGTGGCATGCTTTCCTCTGATAGATTCCCACCCTTCACCCATATTACATATACCTATCCTTTCCTAATAGATGTTCTATATTGTCGTGTCCATCTTTGAGTGGTGTCTTTGCTTTACCATTTTTTGCAAACTCACAACCTGCCATTCCAGTCCCCTCTCCAGCTCCCTCTCTGCTAAGAGCTGTTTTTATCACTCAGTAAAATTATCTGCTTTCAGCATCTTTCAACTGTTTCTGTGATCTCATTTTTCTTGGACACCAGACAAGAGCTTGGGATGCACTGAGTGTGGGTACACAGAAAGGCTGTCACACCAGCCCTTTGCCCTCACCAGGGAGGTCAGCCACTTCATGTGATGAGGCAAGGGGCCAGCTGAGCTGCTAACACACCACAGTCCACAGATAGTGGAACTAAAGGAGCACTGTAACACCTCCTCCATGACTTCAGGGTTGTGGGCCCCCTCGCATGGGTGCTGCTGTGTTCCCCTCAAGGTGACACACCTGATCTGGCTGCAGCCCCTGCATGAAGCTTCTTTCTGTGTCAATGTCCAGAGCCACCAACTGGATCCTTTACTCACTTGTTCACATGCTCCTTCTCGCAAGGGATTGAGCACAGTGGGCCAAGTACAGGGTGTGCCCCTGCCATGAGTCCAGTCGAGGGGCCAAGAGAAATCCTGCATCAATGACACATTTGAATTCCTGTCTTTTTGGTAATGGTGTTAGTATCACAGCAAGGGCATGACTGAACTAGAAACCATAAACCATTGTATTTAGCAATATGTATTTCTCAGAATTAATCCTTTATAAGGCAAGGTAATTAGAGGCTGAAATTATAAGTTCTGGGACCTAATCCTGGCATCACCCAGCTGTGTGGCTTTTAGCAAATCATTGTTTTATCTTCTCTATGCCTTAGGTTTCTCTTCTGAGAAAATGCTAGTAATAATGATATTAATAATAACTGTGGCTCTCAGGGTTAATATTAGGATTTAAACAATTAATGTAGGGAAAGTGCAATTCTCAATAAATATTAGCTAATGGTTTTATCTTATCTGCCCTCTATTTCCCCATTGGTTTTAAAAAATGGTTTAGTCAAGTATCTTTCTTTACAGTAAATTCAACTTTCTTGTCAGGAGCTCCCAGCACTTCCATGCTGCTTTCTTTGTATTCTTTTTCCTCACTTTCTTAGAAACCTGTTGTGATCTTATGGTTAGTATTTTGTTATTTACTCTTCCACCCCATGTAAGCTGTATTTCTTATAAAAGTCTCATACTGCAAGAACCTCAGTTTAATTTTCCTTCTCAGACTGTGTAAATACTTGAGGGAAAGCATTCAAGACCTGGGTAGTTTAAATAAAATTACTGTGGACAAGGAAAATGGATTCTCGTCAGATAGCAAAGGAGCCTTGAAGCCACATGTGCAAGGAAGACGGAGAGTTCTGGATCTAGGGACCAACAGGTTTCAAACTTCAGCACACACAGTACAGACACAATCTCAGCCAAAGACAGATTTATTCACCGCCCCTCTTCCCAGGCTCAGTCCAGACTGACTCAAGAATCAGTGAAAACAAAGAACTTAAACAATAGTAAACCGGAAGGTACATTTGCATTGGGGAAAAAACGAGTAGGATCTCTAGCAATTTACTGCCATAATATTCGTTCAGGAGAAAAATGACAAGTGCCATTTTTTGCTTTTGATTTCTATTTGGTCTGGGGGGTAGAGATAAACCTGGAACCATCTTTGCCTTGATATCTGTAGGGAGTGGGGGAAACAAACAGGAAAGTGGCCAATTTTAAGTCTGCACTGTAAGTGCTCAGATGGGGAGAATTCTTCACTGTGCAGGCCCATAGAAGGCAGGTATCAGGCACAGGAGCACTTTCTAGAGGTAATATCTGCTCCTGAGATAAAGACTGTTTACTATAGGCTCTTTATGTTTTCTTTTTCAGCTGTGTTTAGGTGGATGAGGGCACAAAAGCGTTTTTGCTGCCCAAGTGAGGAACAAAGCCCAGCAGGTGCAATCTGATACTGATTAAATGAAGGCCCAAAAGTGAGGCCTATGCATACAAAAGTCAACTCAAAATGGATTAAACACTTAACCATAAAACCTGAAACTATAAAAGTGCTAGAACAAAACAGAGGGAAAATGATTTAGGACACTGGAGAATCCTTGCCCATGACATTGTTCTGGGCAAAGATCTTTTAGACAATAACTCATAATCACAGGCAACAAAAGCAAAAATAGACAAATGAGATTTATCAAACTGAAAAACTTCTGCATAATGAAGAAAACAACACAGTGAAGAGAAAACCTACAGAATAGGCTGAAGTATTTAAAAACTATATATCTGACAAAAAGCTAGTATCAAAAACATATAAGATGCCCAAAACACTTAATAGAAAAAAAAACAATAATCTGATTAAAAGATGGGCAAAAGATTTGAATAGACCTCTCTCAAAAGAAGACATATAAACGGCGAACAGCTATCTGAAAAATGCTCGATATCACTAAACATTAGGGAGATGCAAATCAAAACCACAATAAGATATCCGCTCACTCCAGTTAAAATAGCTATTATCAAAACAACAAAAAATAACTTATGCTGGTGAGGATGTGGAGAGAAGGATGCTCGTATGTACTGTTTGTGGGAGTCCAAAAAATTCACTATCTAAAACTGTACACAGGGTCTTCAAAAAACTAAAAATAGAGCTACCATTTGATCCAGCAATGCCACTACTGGGTATATATCAAAGAGAAATAAAATCATTATGTCTAAGAGATAGCTGCACTCCCGTATTAATTGTAGCATTGTTCACAACAGCTAAGATATGGAATCAATCCAGGTGTCTATTAAAAGATGAATGGATAAAGAAAACATAGTATATATGTATACACATTGAAATATTATTTATCCATAAAATATAAAATCCTGTAATTTGTGGCAACATGGATGAACCTGGAGGACATATTAAATACAATGCCCCAAGCACAGAAACACAAGTACTTAATGATGTCATTCATGTATGGATCTGTAAAAGTTGATCTCATCAAATTAGAGAATAGAATAGTGGTTACCAGATGCTAGAGAAGGAAGACGAAAGGAGGAATGAAGACAGATTGGTCAATGGGTATGGGGTCATGGTTAATAGGAATACTAAATTCTGGTGTGTTGTTGTTCAGGAGGGAGAATATAATTAATAGTAATGTATGATTTATTTCCAAAGAGCTAGAAAAGAGGATTTATAATGTTCTCACCACAAATAAATGATGAATGATTGAGATGATGGAAATGATAAATACCCTGATTCAATCATTACAATCATGACAGGTATCAAAACATCTTCACTGTATCTTCGTAAATGTGGACAATTACTCTGTGCCAATTAAAATCCTATATGGATAGAATTATTCTCTAATAACACTAATATCTACTTTTGATATTTTCAAGGTTATGTTTGAAGACCTTTACATATATCATTTCTTTTAATAAACACGACACCTCATTCATCTGCTTTTTGTCCATCCATCTGTCCATTTATCTAAATATTGTTTCAACTATTTTGGAACCAATAGTTGCAAATATAGAAGGATATCAACAACAAAAAAAATAGATCCCTGAACTGCCAAAATAGATGTTAAAAGTTGGTAAACTAAATTTCAAGTCATGTGTTACAGGAGCAAGTTGTCCTTCCCTGTGAGAATCCCTGTGTTATAATTGTTAAAATAAATTAAATTTTCTATCTGAAGAAGTTTGTTTCCTGAAATACTCATTGGGTGACATTCTGGAGAAACTTTTTTGATTATGTCACTTTCCTCCTGATACTGACAGACACTCTATTTACAAGTTAATATTGTACACATGTAGATTAGTTTTAAGTCAGACTTTCCTAGATGCCCTTCACGGAGAATACTGAACAGACATCAGACCAAAAAAATAGCATTTATCATCCTCCAGTTTACCCCTCTAAATCTTAGATCCTAAGAACTAACAATGTTTTTGCTTAATACCTTATTATCACCTACTAATTTAACTCATTAGGAATCATACATATAATACTTAAATTATTCAAATATTTTTTTAAGAAACTTAAGATATAGAAATAGGAAAGAATAATAAAATAAATACTCATGTCACATTTTGTATTTGCTTTATATTTTCAATAAATGTTTAGTATTACAGAAATAGTTGAATTAACTTTTGTTCCCATCCCTAGAACCACAACTCATCTCCCTCTTCTAGAGTTATATTTTGTTTAATTCGCATAACATATGTAATACAGAAACTGTCATGCTGTATATTATTGAGTTTTCTCCCCACTCACTGATTTTTTAATCTCTCCATATTCCATATATGGTTTTAGCTCAATATTTTATCCACAGTGTAGAATTCCACCTCATGAGTATATCACATTTACCTGTTCCTCTGATAAGAGGCATTTGAACTGATTCAGTTTTTTAAATTTGCATTCTGAAACCTGCTAAAGAGGAATTTCTGTCTGCACTTGTGAAAATATTCTTTAGGGAATTACTTAGAAAATAAATATTGAGTGTGTATTTGTGGTTTCACTGCGTCCTGCCAAATTGTAATGTAAAACATTTTTACCAATTTATACTCTCTCCAGCAGAGCATGAGGATGCCCATTTTCCACTGTCCCAACTGTCAAATTTTGTTGTTATTACTGCCAATCTGATTAGTGAATAAGGGTATCTCTGAAAGTCCATTTGTATCTTAATAGTTTTAAGCAATTAAACGATAAAACGTAAAATATTATCCTGAATCTCATCCATTAATAAAATAATTTGAAAGTGTTAGAGAGGACCAAGGCAAAAATATATCCTAGGGAGGATAGAAACTATTTTTTTTTCTTTTTTGGCCAAAGAAACTTGTGATACTGCTATTTAAAAAAAAAATTGTTATACTGCTATTTTCTTTATGAGAAAGAATATTATTTATTCATATTGTTGAATAAATAAAACACTGGAATGTAAATTTTCTGTTTCAAGTAACCCTGAACAAATGGAAGGCCAGATTAACTATAGGCTTTGGTAAGTGTTTAAATTTTACAAATTGTTGTTTATAATTAGGAAATAATTATAGTGGATAGATCTATTCAAACATATTCTCTTTGTACTGTAATGCTTTAAAAGTAATTAGAATAGTGTAAAAGTGTCACAAAAACAGAATTGACCAAGAGAAAAAAATGTCAAAAATGAATTTAGTTATATATAAAATTTTAATAGGATAAAATAAGCATTAAAAGCTTTACATAAATTTAAAAGTTTGATTAATAACATAAAAGAGCTGCTAGCTTCTCTACTTTCATTACATTTTATTTTACTTATGTGCCGTATACTCCAACTGTATTGCATTCTTATTTCTGCAACCTTCTCAAGAACTTTTAACAGTTCAGTACTATTGTGCATATTGTTCTTACCTGTGTGGCAGAAACTTCTGAGCTTCACCTTCTTCCTTGACACATTGCATTGATTTCCCAAGTTCCCATATAGTTGAATATGTTGTATCACTGGGTCCCAAAAAATACAATGTGAGCAAAGGAGACATGCCATTTCTAGGCCTCAACCATAGAATCATTACATGCATAAGTCTTTCTTATTTTTCCTTCCAGTTCTATCTTGAAGGACATCTGAATGTCACACTTTGACAGCCAACATAAAGATGTAAAATCAAATGTTCAGACTATAAAAAAAGGCGTGGGATATTTACCAAACTTCACACGAGTGATTATAGCATTGGCACCATTTGTCGCCGACTGAATTTCCATTTGCCCTCTCTATTCCCTACTTACTAAATCTTATAAATCACATGACTGTATTCCTATCTTCAAAGGTAGATTCACAAATATCTTCAAGGAGGAGAAAGTACCCCACCAATCTGCAATAGTTACATAAATGAAAAATAAATGTTTATTTGGTTTGAGCCATTATACAGTTTTCAATCTGTCTTGAGTTATAGCTAATATTGCCCTAACTAATACAATAGAAAAGCTCACCTGTCCTTGTTCTACCTAGAGAATTCAACTTTATCAGAATCTTTTTGGGAGTCTATGTTGTCTTTCCAAATCAGGAAGATTTTCTGTCTTCCTCCACTGAGTTCTCAAATTCTGTTTATACCTCTTTTAGAGTGCTTTCCATTTTTACATATTTATCTGCTTCAATCACCTTTTCAACTTGGGAGTACTTTAGAGAAGTAAACTTTTCAATTAATTATTATATCCATGTTGCCTAGCACAGAGCTTGGCTCATAGAAAACACAGTTAAATAAAACACATAAATAAATATCAGTATAGATTGAAATGCTTCACACAATATATCATACTACTGTATGTTGTTGATGGATCAAACGATTAAATATCATGTCAGCTTGGGTCCTCCAAGAAGCAGAGCTCAAAGTGCAAAAATTTATAGGGAAAAGTCTCATGTAGGATAAACAGGGAGGGGATAAGCACAGGCAGGAAGAATCTTTAAATCCCAATGCAGGTCAGGTAACTGCAAAAGGAGAGAGGAAAGAACAAAATGGGTAGGAAGAGTCTCATATTCTAGTGAGGCTCTGAAAAAGTTTCAGGCAGGCCATGAATGCCCTGAGCAAGGTTTGCTTGATGGAAAATTCCTGCCTCAAGAAGAAATAGTACAAAACTAAGCTCCAGCCGGCTGGCTTGGTAATGAATCTGGAGCCGACAGGAACAGCAATGGTGGATGTAATGGGGTAGCACTGGGGTTGATAATCAGCTAGGTACTTGGAGATCTGAGTGACACACTTTCATAGCAGCAACAAAAATATAAAATACAATCTTTGAACTATCCAAAAAAAAATAGGTAATTTACCTAACTGTAAATGAACAGTTATTAGACATTATTTATAGCCTACTTTGTTATTTCTTACTTCCTAAATACTATTATTTACATAACTCCATACCAGAGGAAGATGCTATCTGAATTCATCCATTCACGATAATCCTATTTGTTTCAGAAGTTCATGGTTTAAGAAAATCGGTGTGACCTAATTCTGGCAAATGACATAGAGGAGTAAATTGGTGATTTTCTGATAAAAGTTTGCTCTCTTGGAAAAAATACATATTAATGAATGAGCTCTTCTCTTCTGAAAGTTTCTGCCTCTGGATGTAACACCCAGAACCACCACCAGCTTGAGCCAACATGTTAGGAAGGGAAGAGTCAGGGTTATCATACAGAAGCAGAGCCAGAGGGCTGACCTTGCACATCTAGTACCCACCTCACTTCTGGAGCTCTGGGCTTTCTGTGCTCAAGAAAAATACATGACATTTTTATTAGTTAAGCTGGTTTCATCTGTATCTATTATCTGAAACAGAAAAGGTCCTATTTCATAAACAGTTTTAAAATTGTATGGAAACCAAAATGTACCCATTAGGAACATAACAATGTAAATACCAAAAACAAAAATGAAAATAATAAAATGTCAGAAAGATGCACAAGAATACATTTCCAACCACTGCAAGCAACCAAAAAAAAAATAATAATAATACCACAGGGCCATAATCTAACCTTGAATTTTTTAAAATGATGTGATATTTGATTTAAGGCTTCAGGGAAACTGAATAATTAAATGTAATTTAAAAGCTGTTTAAACTAGGAGTTTAAACTTTTTATGAAAAATAAATTTGTGATAGATATTAAGCTTCTTAAAATGGCTATACTATACCTTAAACCCAATAACTAAAATTACATATATTTTATTCTAAGAAAACAATTGCAAAATAATGTAATCTCCTTATGATGAGAATCTTTTTTAAATAATGAGAAAGCAAGTAGATATACCATTATTAGACAAGGATTAACGACTAATTAAAAATATGTTCTTAAACTAAAGTAATTGTTTTTCACATAAAGCCCACTTACGTGAACCACATGGAATGCTTCTTATAAGATACAAATTTCTGGTCTCATTTCAAATTTACTGAATCAAAACTTCCTGAGATGTTATCAAGAATCAACATAATTGTGCACATGTTTTATTTTTTTTAATTGCAATTTTATGTTAATATTTTTCTCAAGGTAATGACTATTAATAGTGTTACAAAACTCTTCCATATGCATAGAATTTACCACAAATTAGATTTGGTCATAAGAATCTTTTCATATCTACACTAAGTTTTACTCGGTATAGAACACTCAAGAAGTATTTGTACTCAATACAGTAGGCTCAACAAGTTTTACTCAGTACAGAACACAGGGCTCTGATCCATAGATGTCAGGAATAAACATACATAACTTTCAGATGGAAAAATGAATTTAAGAGGACATATCATTATATCCTAGGAAGAGTAACTAGTAAATTATTAATCTATGATGAAATAATATAATAGGAATGCAAACTTGAAGCATTTATTTACCACAAGCCATAAAAGTGTTGTAATTTTGATAAACTAGAAAATAAAATGCTTGCTACCTTTTGGATTTTCTTAAATCCTAAGACATTGCAGAAAGTACCAACACTTGTACTTACATCTTTAAAAAAACCTTGAAATAAGTTCTGTTAATTTTTTACTGTAAAATTGGATTTTATCAAGAATTAATCCATCAAGAAATTGTTATTTCAAACATTTTTTGAGTTATAATCCTTTTCTGGGTCTGTTAATTGATGGATGGGTTTGTCTTGCTATCACTTCTTATTAATACCTATTGTCAAGTTATCATTTATTCATTTTAAGATGATACTTCAAAGAAACTAGTACAAATGAATAACAGAAATATCCTCATGTTAAATTTCCATGACATCAGAAATTACTTCAGAATAAGTAAAATGTTAAAAATAAGCTACTGTTATTATAAACTGAACATTACTGGTATATTTTAATTTCTAAAGTCCAGCCAATGCTTCTTTAAAATTTATTTGCGCAATTAAAAAGATACAGTAAAATACATTACACTTCTAAATGTCTATTATTTAAAAATATAAGGGAAAGTAACATAAATATATATATATATATATATATATATATATAAATCTCAAAATCATAAAAGGAAGATGAGGGATGCTAAATTAAGTAGGAAAAGAAGAAGGGTACAACACATTGGGAGGCCGAGGCAGGCGGATCACGAGGTCAAGAGATCGCGCCACTGCACTCCAGCCTGGCACCTAGCCACAGGGCGAGACTCTGTCTCAAAAAAAAAAAGAAGAAAGGTAGAAGGAAGAAGTCACTGCTACCAATATTTATAATTTTCTTAATTTTCTTGCTGTATTGGAGGTTCTGTTTTAAACACTCTGTGTTTAATTTTGTTTATAAAGTTATGCAGTGATACTGTTAGTACAACCTTTTTAAAGATGAGAGATTGAGGTAATAGTGGGTTAGGTAATTTGCCCATGGTCCTATAGTGGAGGCAAAATACAAAGTCACACAGCCTAGGACCCCAGAGCACACACTTACCTCTGCTATATTATAGTTTCAGTGTGATAGAGTTAAACAGACCTGGATTTAAACAAGAAGTCTACAAACTCCCATTCAATGTGAAAATTATTTAACATGTCTTGACGTTATTCTTCAATCTATAAAATTCAAATAATATTAATATTAGTGAAGAAATACGTAGATTTCTTCTCCCCTACCCTTTTTTCCTTTCACTTGAATTTAAGTGAGGACTGCAGGAATTTCAAAGACCCGCACAGTGACAATGTACTTCTTCATATTTATTATTCTTTTAAGAACCAAGGTAAAGAGTAATATCAAGAATTCCTGACACTAAAGTATAATACTTGCTCAGCACTTTACAGTTGTAATATTTTCACAGAGAGTGGGAACAGATAATATTACCTATATTGCCAATAAGAAAAATTAGGCTAAAAAATTAAATGACTTGCACAAGTTTGCACTGATTACACAGCCATATTTTAATCCTTGCTTTGCCTTGTATAAGCTTTATAACTATAGGCAACTCCATTGTTTCATCTTTGAAATGACTAATTGGTATCATATACTGCACACATTTCTGTGAAGAGAAGATTGAGGCATACGAAAATTTTTGAAAGATGAAAAAGTACAAATACAAATATCCTAACCAACCTACTCTTCTTTATATGACAATAAGTAGATACTATATTTTAAATGTGTATTTCAAAATGTAATAATGACAAGTGTTACATAATAAAACACTATGTAATAAATATCAGAATTGCTTCCCAAGAAGTCTCAAGTACCACAAATTAAGAAAGCACTAGTGCCATCAAAACCATTATGACTGCTGGTCACCTACCACCTGCTGGTTAATTTCTTGCTAGATAGAGGGGAATTATGTATTTTAGGAGCTATTAAATTTCAATATTAACATTGATTAATTTATTTGAGATTATAATAGTTGTCCCTTTGATACAGACAGGAGGCAGGTAAATTCTAGGCAGAAAAGGGTGAGGTTTCTGGAAAATCCCCATCCTCAAGCCTGGACCCACAGCTCAAAGTGAGAACACGCATTCCTGTCTTTCTGCCTGAATGTTGCCTTTTCCAAAACCACCCTGGCCCATCTTTTTGCCCTTTCCAAAACCACCCTGGCCCCCAATTCCTGTACCCATAAAAACCCTATGCTCCACCAGTGGAGTGGTAGAGCAGCAGAGAAGGAAAGAAGAGAAGCATCAGCCAGATATCTGAAGTAGAAGCTTGACTTCAGAGGAATGGCTTGACAGTGGGACCTCAGAGAATAGTTCCACTGGGGACTGCTGAACTCTAGGGGAAAACCACCTTCCCCCTTCATCCCCTTTTCAGCTCCCCATTCCACGGAGACCCACTTCCACCACTCAATAAAATTCTCCACATTCACCACCGTTCAATTTGTTCACGTGACCTGATTCTTCCTGGATGCCAAATAAGAACTTGGGTACCAAGAGGGCAGGTGAAAAGGATGTCACCCTGCTCCTCCACTGATCTGTTTAACATTTAAGCTGTCTGTGGATGGCAAAGCTAAAAGAGCACACTATTAACACAAGCCCTCTGGGGCTCTGGGGATAGTGTGCAACCTCTAGATGCTGTTGCAGGCCTGCGTGGAGTTTTGTTTCTGCTGGTTCCCCAGAAGAGCTTGTCCTGGCCCCTTAACCTGCTCACCTGCATGATCCACCTTCCATGAGGAGATGAGAGCTATGAGCTGAGTAAACAAGTCAAACCCTTTGTGAGTCCCATGAGCGAGTCAAGAAAACTATCCCACTTCACCTTCTGTGTATTCATATTTGAATGTGGGAGGAAATAGTTTCAGCTTAATCAAATAATCTTAACTCTAATAATGTCCTTGATTGAAATTAATATGACTTCAATGTGTTTATCTTTTTATCAAACACTATGGTTATATTTTGGAAATATTCCAAAGGCTTTTTAGAAAGAAACATGAATGTTTTTAACTGAAAACTCTCTTTTAGCATTTTGTTAAAAGTTAAAACATGAAATTCTTTGTGTTGACAAGTAGTGAAGAATGATTTGCCTGTCATTTGAAATGGTTCAGCTATAAAGTGCTGACATATGAAACTTACAACAGAAATTCAGAATGACCTTACCCTCAAATGATAAAAATGGAAAACTTTGTAATAAATTTCTCTTAAGTATTTCCTTAACAATGTACTTCAGTGTTCCAGCTCTATAGAGCTCCTCATAATACATGGGATTAAATCAAGTTAACTATCATGGATTCTTGAAATGGCTTAGTGTCACCCTCTTCCAGCTAGGTGAAGGTTAAACAGAGGTGGAGTACTTCACACTAGATGAAATAACACAGAAAAATCTTCTTCTCCAATATATTCATCTTCAAATTCAATCTTCTACCCCATTTCTACTCAATTATCAGTCCTAATTCTTCTTCCTTCTCAACATCTGAAGCTGCTCACCCTTTTTCCCTTCCATCTGCAATATTCAGTAGAACAGATCTTCATTAACAAATGTGTGACTACTGCAGTAACAACTGAATGATTTATGTTCAGCTTAGTATTTTTAATCCATTATGTAGTCTAGTGTTAGTTTACTTTTTAAGTACAGTCTTTTCCCTCTAAATTTTTCTATGCTCAAAATTTTACAACTCTTTAAAAATACTCATTAATGTACTTATTCAAAAATGTTTATTAAACACATCTGTGTACTAGATAATATGTTAAGCAATGAACAGTGAGCAAGCACAGTTTCTTCCCTCATGGATTACATATTCTCAGTGAGATATAGAGGGGAGTTTTGGGGATGGAAAAAGAAGCAAACAGAAAAATAACCATGACTTGAAGGAAAAAGATGGTAAAATGCAGAATAATAGAAGCTATTCTACTTTACATAGGGTATTTTCAAATTTGTTCTGCGCAAAAAAGAAGACCTTTAAACTGAGATCTGAATAGGAAGAAATGGGCTGAGAATCTACAAATGAAAGTGGTTGGAAAAGATCATGGAAACCAAAAGGAAAACAATGTCACCCGATCATCTATAAGGGAAAGTGAAATGAAATGAAATGAGGTTTTATATACAGAGAGGGTTAGAAAATGCAAGCCTTTGTAAAACGTATACTAGTTTTAGATTATATTCCAGTCATAATTAACATAACATGACAACTGCTTAATGTAGAATTCAAAACATTTAAAATATAGCCACAACCCCACTTTATGCCTTTTTATTCCCTTGCTTTTGAAACTGACCTAAAAATTGCCCCATAAACTGTTCTTTAGGATAAAGAACATAGTAATTGGTCTCTCTAGTCTTAAAGCTTGAAATTCATATTTTTGATTTTATCTGAGTTCCTTCCTCAGGAAAGAACCTTCAGACTCTCCAAAAAAAAAAAGTATCAAAGAACTGAAACTCAGCAGAACACCATATCCAGACAATGAGACTCTGGACTCCTCTTTCATCATGATTACTTCCTTGCCCCACCCTAGTTCCTGTTTTCTTACACATTGTTACATTTCTTCCCTGATACATAAACCCTTGCTTTTATTCAGTCAGGGAGATGGATTTGAGACTGAATTCCAATTTCTTTGAATGCAGCACCAAATTAAAACCTTTTTATTTGGCAATACTTGTCTCCTTGGCAATACTTGTTGTGTCAGTGATTGACTCTCTGTGCAGCAAGCAGCAAGACCTAGACTGAGCCCCTGGTGTTTTGGTAACACTTTCTAAGCAATCTGTTCTGCCTTCTGTAGCAAATTTTACCTGCTCTGTGAATCACCTCTAAATAGTCTAACCAGAGCACCCCTCTCC
>PVKP010019332.1:0-42695 GCA_004027715.1 Plecturocebus donacophilus | reverse complement strand
AAACTCATCGTTTTTGATGGCTGCATAATATTCCATGGTGTATATGTGCCACATTTTCCCTGTCCAGTCTATCATTGATGGGCATTTGGGTTGGTTCCAGGTCTTTGCTATTGTAAACTGTGCTGCAATGAACATTCGTGTGCATGTGTCCTTATAGTAGAATGATTTATAATCCTTTGGATTTATACCCAATAATGGGATTGCTGGGTCGAATGGAATGTCTATTTCCAGGTCCTTGAGGAATCGCCACACTGTCTTCCACAATGGTTGAACTATTTATTAATTGTTTTTATTAATTGTTTTAAGGCATACAAATACTTAGAATTGGCTGCTTAGACAGCCAATTGTATTAAAATGCAACCATCAGAATATTTAAAATGTAATACGATAATATGAGTGCTTTCATAATGCATTAGAATATTTGATGCTTAAATTATAGAGATGTTACAATTTTATTTTATTTTTAAATAAAATCTTTTTGTGAATACTGTTAAGCTTGAATATGCACTGTCAGGTGTACTTTGACCCCTCTCTTTTTATGTATTGTCCAGAAAGTTATTCTAGAGAGGGAACAACACAAAGTAATGTAAATGCCTGGGCCAGCAATATAAGGGCATGCTCTACACTATTTAATAGAGTGACTACTGGATGCGGAGCATACTAATGATGGACAAGCTACGTCCTACTTCCTGTGTCGTTTAGACACAGGAAGACGGCAGCAGTATAGGCATTGGTTAATTAAAAAGCAGTTACAACATGGGCACTATGGTAAGAATATTTTTTGATATTTCCAGCAATCATAATTTATATTTTTTTGTAATTTACATTGCACATTTGTTTGTTTTTGGCATTACAATTACTGATATTACTAAGACTACCATGACTTGTGAACCACATTTAAAAATTCTAAACTTCAGTTAGAGGTTAATAATATAAGAAAAGATGTAAATTTTTCTCATCCAACCTGATTTTTATCTATGTATGTATTATACATAGATTTCATTTTAAGGACCCCTCTTAACTTGAGAAAAATTTGTAGAAAGTTTTCACTGAAATTCATAATAAGGGTATGAAGTGAAAGAAATTCAGAGATTATCCATGTTCAGGACATAGTAAATTTGGAGTCAATGGCACTCCTAAAGGAAGAAATATTTTGAGAAAACAAAAGAATTATAATGACTTGGAAGTATATCTATATAAAGGTAACAGAGAAAAGAATACAATAAAAAGCATTCTATTTGACACGTAAGCATTTAATATATGATCTAGAGATATATAAATTTAAGGAAAAATCCAAGGGGAAATCTTTGAAAAATAGTATCTAACTTAGCCAAAGGGCAACATGACTGAAAATAATAGGGTCTACCTAATTTTTCCAACATTAACATTACCAACTAATAAGAAATGCTATCTTACTAATAGGGTAAGATTTTGTGTAGTATGCTGCTCAAAGCTCTGGTAGTCATAATTCTAAGGCTGTACTCTGCAATTCCCATCTCCTGGGATTCAGTCAAACACTAATCTAGGTACTGCTGTGAAGGGGCTTTGCTGATGTAATTAAGGTTACTAATCAGATGACCTTAAAATAAAGAGTTTATCCTGGATTATCCACATGGTCCCAATAAATTTGCATGAAAAATCTAGCAATATATAGCATTTAAAAATCAAAGACATTTCTCCAGCTGGAGTCAGAGGAATGTGGAAAACAGGAAGTCAGGGCACAGATGAGGCAGCAGAAGAAATCAGAGAGATCTGACATGTTAGCAGACTTTAGGAAATTGCTGCTGGCTTCCACATGGAGTGAGGAGGCCATGAATTGAGGAAAATGGGCAGCTTCTAGAGGCTGAGAACAACATCTGGCCACAACAAACATCCTCAATCTTACAATCACACACAACTGAAATCTTACAACAACCTGAATAATCTTTGAAGCTGATTCTCCTTTGTAGGCTCAAAATTGCAGCCTGAATGTCACGTGGATATTATGTTTCCTTTAGGATTTTGAAACCAAAGCCACAATGTGCTTAGGCTTTTGACCTATGAAACTCTGAGAAGTAAATGGGTGTTGTTGTTTACCTACAACAAACATAAGAGAGATAGACGTTAAAATTTGTGTGGAAGGTTGACACACACAATTCACATTCTCAGACACTGAATCACACTAATACATGACACAGTGATGATGGGTTCCAGAGGTGTGAATAGGGGATAGTAGACTTGTTGTAGTAGACTTTTCTTAACAATTCATGATAGCCACGCAATCCTGAGTGGCAATGTGGAACTTTGATAATCGCCGTCATAAATTGATACAGGATAGTGAGTGCTATCAACAAAACAAAACAACACTACTATTATCTACATCTTTCTTGTGGTTCTTTAGACTGAAATATATATTGGTTACATACTGTTTTCAAGTGTCCTACAAACTATTATTTAGTTTATGTAGGTCTTGCCTAACAAATAAGACAAAATAGTCGATAGATTTTTAACAAAATTTGTAAGGTTTTCGAAACATTTTTCATGTTACTGTGGCTAGAAAAGTTTTGTCTTCCTTGTCTCTTTGTTATCAATAAAGGTTATGTCTTTAAGTCAAATAGCAATGTCAATAACATTTGTATAAATTTAGACAGAGTATAAGGTAATATGGTGGTCAGTGTCTATTTCCTTTGTTGTATTTACCCTTTCAATTTCACCATTGCTTTTCTATCTGGGGGGGGAACTAAATTGCTATCTTAGAGTTTAGAAATTAATTGAGATTTAGGAAGTTAAATTTGCTGTGATTTTCTGCCTGTAATATATATATTTAAGTCCAAATATATATCAGAGTTTATATACATAGTATAAAGAAATATATTTATAAATGAATTATTTCCTTTACATTAAGATTTATGTTACAAATTAGATAAAAGTAACAAAAATGATGTGACAAATATAAATTAGTTTTTCTTATACTGAGAGATCTTCATAAATGAATTCATGTTTAGTGTGATTAACATTGAACAACAAAAAAATCTAATAAGCAGAAAGTCATATAAATGAATAATTTCAAAAATACAATGATAGCATATTTAGATACTCTTTAATAAGATATATTGAAGGGTATATTTCCCTTATGTTTTGCCTTTTTAAGCAATAAAATTTGCTTTTATTCTATGGAGTTATCCAAGGACACTCTATGAAAAAAACACATGAAACATTTCAACGTAAACAGGTTTTCAAAAGGCAACATGAGGACTCATACCAACATGTAGTGAGTCTGTGTCTCAATTCTGTTTAACTTATCGATGGAGGTATCAGGAGCATCAGAAATCTGGTTAAGGACAAATGTGAAGGACTGAACAAATATCCCATGAAAGAAAAATACCAGAATAAGATTATGAGGTTAGAAAACTTGCTGATATGCCACAACAAAACCATACTCTTCTTATTTATCTTCCTGGATAGACTTACAGGTGAAAAAAAAAAGAAACCAAAACTACAAGTTAATATTAAACTTTACATGGTATTGGGCTTAATCTATAATAAATGCTAAGACAAACAAAAGTTCATCCTATAGGGAAAATACTTAAACCCAAGGTGTGCCTGTTTGGCAATGCTCGAGTGTAACACTGAAATGACATAAGTTATTTCGATTTTGCATAATTTATACTTAACATTAGGATATTGATTTTATTCTTTTTTGGTTCCTTTGACCTGGAACCAACTTCATTATTTTTTGATTCCTTTAATCAGGAAATGGTACTTCTGAACTACAAGGAGAATATAGTGTTAAGCCTAGTGTATTCCAACTGCAGGTTTGTTGATTATGAAGTTAATTTTACATGTCAAGAACAATATCTAGTTTGAAGAAGTTGACTAGAAATTAACAGAAAAAAATGTCACATGGCTTCCTACATTGCTAGACTATTGTTGAATGATATTTTGTCTCAGTTTTCTGAAAATGTGTGTCTGTTTATATGTATACAACATAACAACCCAAAATGTATTTCTTGTGATTTCAGTCAAAGATTTTGAAAACCAATATTCTAGATTTCTCAAGCTGATTTTCTCCCTAAGTATTGAGAAAAGGTATTCAGACCTTTTCTCAGTAAAAGGTCTGAGAGGAATTTTAATAAAAAACTAAGAAAGTACATTGAAACTTACGTCAAGGAACCTTGATCTTCTTATCAGAGTGAAAAGCAGTATCACTTGAGATTTTTAAAAATATATAGGCCATAAATTTCCTTTTGAAATCTATTTCCACTGCCTCCCAAAGTTATAGTAGTTGTATTTTTGTTTTCTTTCATCTCAAAGTATTTGATCATTTCTCTTGTAATGTTTTTCTTTAACCAAATGGTTAAGAATGTGTTGTTTAATATTTACATATTTGTGAACTTATTTATTTTTGTTTTCTTTCATCTCTAAGTATTTCATCATTTCCCTTGTGATTTTTTCCTTAACCAAATGATTGTTTAAGAATGTTTTGTTTAATAGTCACATATTTGTGAACTTTATAACTTTTCTTTTTCTGTTCCTTTTTAATTTTATTCCATTGTAGTTGAATAACACACTTTGCTTTTAATATTTTTATATTTATCAAGATTTGTTTTGTGGCCTAACATATGTTCCACTCTGAAGAACATTTCATATGCACTTAAGAGGAATTTGCATTCTGCTGTTGAGTAGAGCAGGGGTGTCCAATCTTTGGCTTCCCTGTGCCACATTGGAAGAAGAACTAGAATTATCTCGAGCCATACATAAAATACACTAACACTAACGATAGCTGATGAGCTAAAGAAAAAAAAATTGCAAAAATTCCCATAACGTTGTAAAGAAGTTTACAAATTGTGTTAGGCCACATTCAAAGCCATCCTGGGCCTCATGCAGCCCAGAAGCAGCTTGGGGTAGGCAGAGTGTTATGTACTTAACACTCTTCAGTGCCCTTCCCACATAAAAACATATAACATATAAATATGTGAGATATATATGTATATATCCGGTACGTATATATGTGTGCCTGTGTGTGTGTAAAACACACACCATGTAAATGTATGGGAAGGGCAGTGAAGAGTCAGGTTTAGTTGGCTTATAATATTGTTCAAGTCCTCTATTTTCTTAGTGATATTTTTGTCTGTATGTTCTATCCATTATTGAAATTGGGGTATTGATATCTCCAGATATTGCTGTAGAATTATTTATCCTTTTTATTTTGTCAATCTTTGTTTAATATATTTTGGGGCTCTCTTGCTTAGTGTATATATGTTTACAATTGTTTTTCATCTTGAAAAATTAGCCAATCAAGATATCTCCTTTTGTCACATGTAACCCTTGTGACTTAAAGTCTATCTTCTCTGATATTAGTATAGAGCTCTTTTTATTGTTACTATTCAGCTCTTTTTATTGTTACTATTTGCATGAAATATCATTTTCTACTCTTATACTCTCAACCTGTTTGTGTCTAAAATGACCCTCCTATAGACAGCATATTGTTGGATGATTTTATTTTTAATTCATTCTGCCAATCTCTTTCTTTTGATTGGAAGCATTAATCCATTTATATTTAAAAGTACTAATAAGGAAATATTTACTTTGCCATTTTGTTATTTGTTTTATGTTTGTCTTGAAGATTTTTTGCCTCTTATTCTTTCTATTTCAGTGTTTTTTTGTGTAGTTGATTTTTGGTAGTGACTGTTTTTTAATTCTATTACTATTTCTTTCTGAATATATTTTTACATTCTAAAGAATTAAAAAAAGATTGTAGTTTATGTGACAATTACTAGCTTCACAATATTTGACCAGTTACATAAATTCTCTGAGTTCCAGTTTATCAATTGGAAGACAACATTTTACTTGTTATGAGGAATACATAAGAAAATATCTATTAAGTGCCTTTCACAGTGCCTAGGACAGAGTAGGAATTCAATTAATGTTTGTGATGGCTGATTTTGGTTGACAACTAAAGTGAATTAACAGATACCCAGATAGCTGGAGAAGCATTATTTATTCTCAATCATGTTCATCAATTATCTTTGACGCTTCACTGAGCCCATTTTCCATCTATTAAAAAAAAGTAAACTAGATAGTTTGGCATTTGATTGGAATGATTAAGCTTCCCTGGGTGTTTATGTAATTTACGTAAGGATATTTCCAATGAAGATTGACATTTGAGTCAGTGGACTGAGTGAGGAGATCCACCCTCAGTGTAGGTGGGCATCATTCAAATAGAGACCTAAAAGCAGAGAAAGGGTGAATTTTTGTTCAGCTCTTCTGGAGCCAAGCCACTTTTTCTGTCCTTGTGCATCAGTACTGCAGGTCCTCCTTGTTTTGGACTCAGACTTGCAGCAGCATTTCCCGACCTGGGCTGTCCGGCGTGCACCCTCAGACTTAGAGTCACACCATCAGCTTCCTTGTTTCTGAGGCCTTTGGACCGAGCCATGGTACCAGCTTCTCTGGTTCTCCAACTTGCCTATGACCTTTGTGGGCCTCCTCAGCTTCCATAATTGAGAGAGCCAATTCCCCTCATAAATTTCTTCTCATGTAGATCTCTCTTTATGTACATCCTCTTGGTTCTGTCTCTCTGGGAACCCCTGACTAATACAAAGTTCCTGTTTCCCTTGCCCAACTATATGTAAGTACAAGATTATCATAATAAACTATGACGTATCTGAAGAACTATGTACGTATTCTGTAATTTTGAGGCTTCTCAAATTAGGTTGTTTTATAAAACAAAGATTTGACATCCTTCCTAATTTCCAAATGTATTCACCATCAGCAAAATTAATAAATAAGTGATGAAATGAAGACAGAATGAGAGAAGTAAAGAAAAAAAGAGAAAGAGAGATGGAAAGAAAGAAAAGAAAACATTTAAAAAGTTATTTGTACCGTATCTTTCCAGTGTTATAAGCCTTGAGGTCAAAAGCCATGACATACTCCTTCATATTTCCATTTATATTTAATATGGCAATACATACTTAACAAGTATCTATTCAATGAATAAAAACATAAAAAATTAACCTAAAAATATTACTTTAATTGACTTTTTAGATAATTCAAATTAAGGTAAGCATATTTAGTATTTGATCACCTGGAATTTTCTATCTTATAGTTATTAATATGCTAATTCTGATGACTCTTAACAATAAAAAAGTCTCCTCTTTTAAATAATCATAAGGAAATTCATTTTTAAGTGTAATATTATAGATCCATATTCTCCATGGGGTGACAAGCCCTAGTAATAAGACATTGTAAATCCTAGCAAGAGTGGTTGAAGAGATTCTATTCCCTAGCAGAATGGCTGAGCGCTGATGCTTCACAGAGCTCAGTAAATGTCTTGTCATTATTATTTGTTGCTAACGAATTATTAAAAGTGTCAGGTGGTATCATAAAGGAGATGCTGGCTTTCCTACTGCTTCTGGGCAATGCTGTCTCCTCTAAGGCTTACATAGGCCATCAGTACCTTTATTTATAAAATTAATCAGCCTACTTAGCCATCAATTTAATAGTGCTTAATAGTCATGTGTACCAAGACCCGGTTTCCCCAAGTAACTGGAAAATGGATCACAAGGTTAAATTACCCAAATTCATCTGCTGCTGTTTGTCTGCCTCTCAAGAAAGATAGAAATTGTTCTATCATTGTAAGATTATTTGGAATTCATGTGAAGAACATAAAGAAAATAATAAATATCAATGTATTAGTTAGTTCTCATGCTGTCATGCTGCTAATAAAGACATACCTAGACTGGGTAATTTATAAAGAAAAAGAGGTTTAATGGACTCAGTTCCACATGGCTTTGGAGGCCTCACAATCACGGCAGAAGGCAAAGGAGGGGCAAAAAGTCACGTCTCCATGGCGATAGGCAAGGGAGCTTGTGCAGGGGAACGCCCCTTTAGAAAACCATCAGATGTTGTGAGACGTATTCTCTACCCTGAGAACAGCATGGGGAAATCCACCCCCATGATTCCGTTATCTCCACCTGGGCCCGCCCTTGACACACGGGGATTATTACAATTCAAGGTGAGATTTGGGTGGAAACACAGCCAAACCATATCAATTAGGAGCAAAGGAAAATATACAGGTCAGATAATATTATGAGCTTCTTAACTAAAAATAAAGAGTTTTCTTAATGATAGGAATAAAAGCCATTTTGTCAGGCACATTTGGTTTGAACTACAGCTCCAAGCATTTTGGCCAGTTATTTAACCCTTATACCTCAATTTCACCCTCTGCCAAATGGAGGAAATAAAATTATATGATTTATAAGGATATTGCATATACTGAGTTGATAACAGTAAATGACTTGGCACAGTGACTGCCGCAGAGTCACATATGATATACACAAAGTCCTAGCTCCTATTCACTGATTTTTAACTTCCATCAGAAATGCTATGTAGTGGCCCACTTGATGCTTACCCCCCATTTACAGCTTAAAGGGGGGGTGTCCCCAGCTTCTCTTTCTCCCTTATCACATCCCCCTGAGAAGCTCTCTTGGAAGATAAGGCATAAATTTTAAAAAAATCTTAAGTAGGAAACTTTAATGTCTCTGTATGTTCATTCAAAGTGCTTCCTCTTCACATAAGAAAAGTCACACAGTTCAGAATTTTTAAAAATCACATTGCTTCTATGTATCAACATGCTACGCTTGGAAACACCACATGTACACAAACACAGACTTCACTGAAGATAAAAAAAAATATATGGTATGTCTGACAGGGGAAAGATTGATGGATTGTATGCAGGAGGAAAGGATACTGGCTTCTCCAAACTGGGAGGTTCAGGAGAATGAAAGCACTGGTAGTAGTGGTTTCAACAAGACAATAGGCATAAATCTGTTTTTCTTAAACAGGTTTATTAATAAACCAGGACTCTACTGAACATCCAGAATACCTGATCATCTTATGTATAAAAAAGGGAGACATGGGTTTTAGGCCAGGTTTGCATTTCCTAGCTGCATAACTTGATTAAGTCATGACAGATTTCTAGACTCTTGCCTTATCAATAAAAGAAAGAAGGAATGACTTGTGTTAGGGTTCTCTAAAGGGACAGAGCAGGTAGAATAGATGTCCATATGAAGAGAAGTTTATTAAAGAGTATTGACTCACAGGATCACAAGGTGAAGCCGCATACTAGGCCGTGGGCAAGCTGAGGAGCAAGGAAGCCAGTTTGAGTCCGAAAATGACAGTTCAGCTTTCTATCTGTGGCCAAAGGCCCAAGAGCCCCTGGCAAACCACAGGTGCAGGTCCAAGGGCCCGAAAGATGACGAACTTGGAGTCCAGTGTTCCAAGGCAGGAAGCATCCAGCACTGCGGAAAGATGAAGACCAGAAGACGCAGCGAGTGTGCTCATTCCACTTTCTTCTTTCTGCTTTTTTCTAGCCAGGCTGGCAGCTGATTAGATGGTGCCAACCCAGATTGAGGGTGGGTCTGGCTCTCCCAGTCCACTGACTCAAATGTTAATCTCTTTTGGCAACACTCTTACAAACACACCCAGGAACAATGCTTTGCATCCTTAATCCAATCAAGTTGACACTCAATATTAGCCATCACACTTGGTGATGCATAAGAATCCGTCTAACTGTCATTCTGTGATAGAAAAGTGTATGTGCTTATTGGCTAAAGAAGACTCACAACCTAGATTGCTGGTAGTAAGTACCATAGAGAAGGTTCATCTTTCCTAACTTCCTAAAAGCATAAATAAGAAACAAAACAGAAATTTGAATGGAAAGTAAAGGAATGGTTGCTGAGGGTGAGAGAGAGAATGAGCAAGGAGCCATAAGCAAGCTGCTGTTGGAACAGCAGGTAGGGAGGACACTCTTGTGAGGATGGTTGGAAGAGTTCCCACTCCTGCAGGACACGGTATCAGGAATCAGGTGAGAGGACCACAGAGGGAAATGGCTACCGAACAATACCCTTCTGTCTTTTCATTTCTTGCTTTCCAATTAATTACCAAGAACCCTCCTTCTGTCGAATTGGAGGGAGGTATGTGTTAGCAGATGGAGAGGCCAGTGGGTCCTTTGTATCTATATTCTTATCTACAGTCATATTTTTCATTTCCCAATTGAGAGTTACCAACTGAAGCCTAGTTTCTGAAGCAGAGGAAGTTAGATTCAGCGGTAAGTCTGTGTCAATTGTTTGATGTGTCCCTATGTTGTATGCATGTTATTTAAATTTATTATTCAGATTTCAACTTAAATATTTTCTCAGAGAGAAATTTTGTGACTAGTTATTCTAATGATGGCTCCCTAATTTAAATTCTGCCCTTCATCTTCGAAGATTCTATCAGAATCATTTTAAAATATGTATTTAGTTACTGCTTGTCTGCCCTCAACTAACTGCAAGCTTCATGAAGCCAAGAACTACATCTGCCATATGCTCAAAGCACACAGTAGGAATTCCATAAGCATTCGTTGAATACATAAATAACATGAATAACTATTAGTCAAATAAATAAACTCCTGGGGAGAAATGAGTGAAGGTGTCATAGAATAAGTGAAATTCTAATAACGCTTGAATTATGGGCTGCCAACACGAGATGGAGGAGAGGCTTTATATGTAAAAAAAAATTCTGGCTACATTTTTGTGTGTTGCTAATTAGGAAACAGATATTGGTAGAAAAAAAGTGGAAAATATAAAATGTAAAAAAAGTGAAATTCTAATAGCACTTGAATTATGGGCTGCAAACATGAGATGGAGGAAAGGCTTTATATGCAAAAAAAAATTCTGTCTACATTTTTGTATGTTGCTAATTAGGGAACAGAGATTGGTGGAAAAAAGTGGGAAATGTAAAATTTTTAATAATAAAAATTTGTTTTATAATTAAAAATTCCAAGAAGTTGTTTGCCATTATTAGATGATTGATAGAGCCAGGCCTTACAACATCAAGGTGAACATCTTTCGTTTAAAAGCTCTGAGTTTGACTTATTGGCAGGTTATCTCACTGGGATGGGCAGGACAGAGTTACAATTTTATCATTAAACATGCAAAAAGGATGGAAAACTAAAAGTAAAAATAAGTATTAGTAATGAGTGAAATAATTAAAGCACAAAGAGGAGAGAAGGCAGAAGGTACACTCCACGGGAGATTCCTTTATTTGGAGGTTAGAATGGAATCAATGTTGCTAGTGACAAATACAGAAAGCGCTTGGTGAAGAATATGGATGTATTGCATGGGCTAATTATTATTATTAGAAGTCAACAATTAACGATGTAAAATATTAGATATTTTTTCACGAAAAGTAAGAAAAACAGTCAAATAAAAATATAAGAGGTCATTAAGGGCCTTTGAAAGTTTTAATAATCAGTAATAGAAAGTCACATTACATGGGATTGTTATGGAAAATAGGTGGTTAAAAAAAGACAATAGAATCTGATTTCTCTTTGGTGTTGAATGGAAAGGAGATGCCTGGGCAGTTTAAGTAGCATCCATGGAAACACTTTCTAAGCACCTATTTGAATTAAATTTGTGCGAAGACACAGAAGCATGAGCTGGGGAAGGGGGAAGATGAGCTGGTGCAGCTAGCTGCACTGTTGTACTGCGAGTCTCTGTCCTACACATGTAAAATGGACAGCCACATGTGGAGCACAATTTATAACATCAAAGTGACTTGAAAGACCACTAAATGAACGTTTTCTCTGGACACATCCAGATTGCATTCAACTGTCTGTATTTTGAGGTTGGCTTCTTTCATACTAGGTAGTTTACAGTTGGAAAACATATCTATTTATTTTTTAAAATACATTTTTAGAGATGGAATATCATTCTGTCCCCCAGGCTGGAGTGGAGTAAGGCATGATCATAGCTCACCGCAGCCTCCAGCTGCTGGACACAAGCAGTTCTCCCACTTCTGCCTCCTGAGTAGTTGGGACCACAGGCACTGGCCACCATGCTCTGATGATAATTTTTAAATGTGTTGTAGAGATGGAGTCTGGCTTTGTTGCCCACGCTGTTCTAGAACTCCTGGCCTCAAGTGATCCTCCCACTTTGACTTCCCAAATTACTGGAATTACAGGTGTGAACTACTATGCCCTGAGAAAAGATATATCTAGTTAGGATATCTGAAAATAAATACAAGGCGAGGGAAGGTCTAGCGATATGTTTGAGTCTTCCAGGAAACAGATTTTGTGATGGGTTTTAATATTCAAGTCATTTATTTGAGGGGAGAAGATAATTTATGAAAGATAAAAGAAAGAGAGAAGTCGTAGGTGCCGAGAGACCCGACTGTACTGCAGCTCTGACACCCACAAAGAGAGAAAGGGAAGGACTGAGGATTGGGTTTGCAGACCTCAGCCTGCGATGCAACTATGAGAGCTGTGACCACGTAAGAGGGGGCAGGAATGATAGGACACTCGTAGGCCTGCCAGGCACGTGATGGGCGGAGAGATACCTGAGCAAAGCCTGGCTTCAGCATAAAGGCTGTGGTTGTTCCTGTCTTCATTTATTTTGGTGGCTATGACAAAAATGCATAAACTGGGTGGCTTATAAACAACAGAAATGTGTTGCTTATAGTGTTGGAGTCTGGGATGTCCAAAATAAAGGCACCAATAGATTCTGTTGCCTGGTGAGACCCTACTTTCTGGTTCAAAGATAGTGTCTTCAAGCTGTGTCCTCATAGGACAGAAGGGGCCTCTTTTGTAAAAGCACAACTTACACTGGATGCCAGCTTGACTTAATCACATCCCCAGAGTTCCCACTCTTAGTACTATCACCTTGGGGATTAGGTTTCAACCTATGAATTTGCAGAGGACACTAAGATTAAGGCCATAGCAATTCTATAAGGTACTGCAGTTGAAGGGTGTCAGCAAAATGTGCTCCTCACATGAGGGTCTCCGGAGAGGAGAGGGGAGCAGCTTTCTTCCATGACTGTCACCAGCTAGGTCAATAGGATCTGTGCTGTTAACCTTCAAAAGGCACAACCTGGTCATCTTAGGGTCTTTTGTGAAAGACCAAATTCTCCCATGGCAAGCAGACTGCATGATTCAGATGGCAAGCCCTGTGGATAAGGGACAGTGGTGACACATTCAAAACTTCATTCCTGAATTGAATTCCGTGGACCTGTTGGGATGTCCTCCATCTAAGTATCCCCATAGAAATTTATTTTCAGAGCTTGTTTTTAATTTTATAATTCCTGTGACATTTTCAACAATCGTTTCACTGACCTGGTTTGAAATCCCATGAGTACGCTAGTCATATGTGATATAAACATTTCATTTTGGAAAACAAGTAAAAACTACAATGGAAAAGCTTTAAGGATACTTAAATTCAGGTTATAATTTCCCTGAAGACTGAAAAAAAAAAAAAAGGAAGGAAATGCAGAGTTCAATTGTTGTGAAATACGTGTGGAGTTCTGCTGTCAGCCTAGGTGGTAGTGATTGTGTACCCTTGTGATTCTTCACTCTGACGGTTATGTCACTTGAGTGAAAAGTGACTGACATTTTGAATTCAAGCTCTATTTTTGCCCCTTATTCTCTACTATATAAGAAAACTTCTTTTTTCCCATGATATGTTTTCTATTCAGAGTGAGTGAGTCCATTCAAATGGCCAACCAAATTTTCATCTTGGGGAAATAAAACCAGGGAGGGTGCCTCATTTTGCATGACAGTTCCCAGGTGCGGCCTTTAGGGCTGGCACCCACGCGACACACGCAGGAAGCTGGTTCTGGTTAGCACCCACTTGCACTGGGGATAATTGGCACGCTTGCTCCGCACATACCTCTGCTCACCACTCTAAACAGAATCCTGCTCACTGCTGCTGGGTTCTTGCACATTTTTGGATTGCTCTGACCCTGATGAAAGGAAAAGTTGCTAACAGATATGAGTGAACAGGTTTGTATAAAAGAATGCCTGTGAGCCAGCTGGCCCTGTGTTTGTTCACTGCAGCAGGGTCAGGAACCTTGCATGGTCTTAATAAACAGAATCAACTGACTTCGTATGTATTTTGGCACTAATCTAGAGCCTATGGCATCATTTCCTGGGATTTAGTGCAATATTAATAAAAAGGACTATTCCAGATTAGGCACAGATCAATGATGTATTATAAAGTAGTTTTAATTTTTTGCTAAAAAAAAAAAAGCAATTGAAATAGGGTTACTGCTGTTTATCACATTGCCTTGAATATCTGTGTAACAAGTTGGAGATTTGCTTTATTTTTAAAGTCCATACTGGTTTATGCTTATTACTTAAAAGAACTATTTTTTTCTAGAAGTGTGAAGTAAAATACGGTACATGCCCACAGATCTAGCCTTTGGCTTTGAAGCACGCTGAATTGATTACATTTGCTTGTGCACCTTCTCTTAATCTATTGTGACAACAAATTAGACTCTGATTTAAATTAAAGCAAATTGCAAAATAATTAGAAGGTTTTTCTTTATTTTTTATCTTCCCTTTCCGACCTAACTGCCATCAGATAATCTGGAAATAAATAAGACACTTTAGGGAATTTTCTTTTCATTAAGGATTATCTCTGGGAAAAGTAAAACTCTTTTTCATTAAGATCTCTAAGTTTATTGTTCATAGTATAATAAAATACTTACCAAAATAGGTAAAAATAACATTTTCTCTCTAGCAGTATTTAAATTTGTTTCTCCATTTGTGATCTTTACTCTGTTTTCCTGTATTGTGAGGTGGATTTGGAGTAAGATGCAGCAAGTGAAACAGCTTTGTCTTCTACAGAAGGAGAACAGCAACAACAAAAACAGTGAGTTACGTTTTTCTTCCTTATTCAAAAATATCAATTTATCTTGTTTTTCTGGATTCAAAATTTAAGCTTTCACCTTATTTAACGTGCTTAAGATTTATTATTGAATGTTCTAGCCAATTTAGGCTTAAAAAATGAAACAAGTACTGGAGGCCATGCTTGAGAAGCAGGTGCCTGGCACCTGGTCACCCACATTGCGTCTCACCCCCTACTTCCCTGTCCCTCCCAGTCCTCCAGTCCCAGCCTGCCCACCAGCTCCTAGACAGGGATGCAGCCCTCTAGGCTGCTGTAGAAAAACACTTAATCACTGAGGAGTAAACATTTGCAGAAAGTATCTTTTCCTTCTTTATGATGCATGCTCTAGAATAGCCCATTCTGAACACGTAGTTCCTTCCACATAAGTGGGAAAGATTTCAGTTAGCCATTGTCCTAGGGACACACACACTTTATGTACACATCCACTTTGTGGTGGTCAGTGTGCAACACCCAAAGGCAATGCTCATCTTGATGCTTTATTCAATGGAAAGGAGAAAGGGTAAATTTAAGATGTGTGATTAGATAGTGAGAAAATCAACATTGGAATCAAGATCAACCATGAATGAGAACTAGTCAGGGCTCCTTGCATGCCCAAGAACCTTTGCATTAAAGAGTAGAGTTGGCCGGGTGTGGTGGCTCACACCTATAATCCCAACACTTTTGGAGGCTGAGGCAGGTGGATCACAGGATCAGGAGATCAAGACCATCCTGGCTAACGTGGTGAAACCATGTCTCTACTAAAAAACACAAAAAATTAGCCAGGTGTGGTGGCACACACCTGTAGTTCCAGCTTCTCTGGAGGCTGAGGCAGAAGAATCTGTTGAACCCAGGAGGTGGAGGTTGCAGTAAGCCAAGATTGCACTACTGCACTCTAGCCTGGGGAACAGAGCGAGATTTTTTTCTCTAAATAAATAAATAAGAGTAGAATTAGTGTCAAACCCAAATCTCCTTTAATTTGCCATGAGGTTTAAGTGATACAAAATTCTTTAGCTCAAAACATGGACAATGAATATTAGCAATCATTATTCCAACCGACTGAGGCTTTGTAGGAGTATATACACAGGTGTGCATGCACGTGCAAACACACACACACACACAATTTCCAAATATAAGTAGAACACAAATTTATTATAATTTTTACAACAAAATTTTAATACACATTTATTGAACTTTCACATTAAACAAAAATAATTCCCATAAGATGAAATGCAGTTGTGCTTCAGACACCTATAAATGATACATAATGGCTGGTGGTAATGAGTAATAGATCAGAAATGAGTCCATTTCCCTGCATTCGAGGGAGATGATGTGGCATAGCCTGACAAAGGAAAGAAAACAACTCTACGACCCTCCTGGATATTCTGCACTAGAGCTCACTTCACCACAATCATCGAACAAAACAGTTATCTAACAGATGGAAATCTATGATATAACTGAATGGGTCACTATTAGTAGAAACAGTGTGATCGTGTAAAAAGCCACTCACTCCACCCTAGGCATTCAGTATTAAGCTGTCAACAATTATTTAATTATTACACAGTATATGTCTGCAAACTGAGGAAATGATAGCCTATAAATTATATGGAAAATAGACCACCATTTTCAAGGCATTGATGGGTCTAATTAAAAATGTTTCATTTTCTCTAAAAGAGTGGAGTAATCCTAAATGTGAGCACAAGAAAAAGACAAGAGAACAATAAGTAAAGGTTTGTGAACAAAATTAAGAAGGTTCAGATAGTGGCAGAGCAAAGCTTACAACAACACACTGAAACACATTTTGGAAACTCTTTGAAAGCAAATTAGAGATGATGATAGCAGAACATTATGTTCCTAGAGCTCCTCTGTTTAATTAACTTGTCTTAATTTAGAATGTATATGCACACCAACAGGTCAAATGCATTCCTGAAACATAAACACATTCAAAGTTCATTGGATTTCATTCTTGGCTTCCTGAACCAAAAGATAAACGTAATTTTGCCTGTGATAATAGGCTTAGTGAGAGGAAAAAAAAACAGTTATCATATCTTTATTCAAGGGCTGTCCCGTCCTCAGCTATCTTTCAAGACTAACATATTTAAGTACTCAAGAATATGAGGGATATGAATATTTACATAAAAATGAAATCATTTTGAAAAGAAGTGGAGGAATACATTTCTACTTTAATTTTCACTATTTCACTCATTTTTTATTTATACTCTTATAAGAAGTTTATTTCTCTTTTAAAATAAATTATTTCTGGAATTTTGCCATTGTAGTTCTGAGTTTTGGATAGTCCATTACCCCTACTTTTTCCTGTGATAGTTATTGTTACAAAGATAGCATTCACTGAGAATAGTCAACATGTTAATAGCAACTGCAATATATGGAATATTATTTTCTTATGAGTAATTCAACATGACAAAGGACAACTAAGACAAAAATTAATCTTTTTGTCCCACATAAACATAAATTGAAATCTAATAGAATATGATGTTATGACATGATTTTTCCCATTTCTGTGTTTTTTGGGTTATTCTCTTCCTCCTTTCATAGATACAAATTGTCAAGAAGTAATAGCTTAAATTATTACAGCTGCATTTGGGAAATACTATCATGTGATTTTGCCTGAGTTGATGCAGTTTTATTATATATGTAGTAAAAGGTATTGTTCAGTAGTTTCTGCATTAAAATTATTTTAGAAATGGGCTGGGTACAGAGGCTCACGCCTGAGATCCCAGCACTTAGAGAGGCCGAGGCAGGCAGATCACCTGAGATCAGGAGTTCAAGACCAGCCTGGCCAACATGGTAAAACCCCATCTCTACTAAAAATACCAAAATTAGTTGGGTGTGGTGGTGCGCATCTGTAATCCCAGCTACTCAGGAGGCTGAGGCAGGAGAACTGTTTGAATCTAGGAGGCAGAGGTTGCAGTGAGCCGAGATCACACCATTGCACTCCAGCCTGGGCAACAGAGTGAGACTCTGTCTCAAAAATATATATATATATTCTAGAAACAAAACTTATGAAAGTGATAAGCTCCTGAGGATTTAAGATATAAAAGTGTTCATATCTGGAGTTAAAGTAAAGCTTTGGGGCTCTGAGTAACACATTCATAACTAGGTACTATCAGTCACTGTCTCTAACAGGGTAATAAACATTAACAGGAGGAACCCATCTACACACAGAGGTTTTCCACAGTGGTTCATAGTAGCAGTGTCTTCATAGAAGAGTGGTATTTCAAGCAGCCTGTTCCACCTATCAGTCCTTGAATGCAATTCCATAATTAGTTTGCTTGGAACAGACCACAGCCTTACTGTTGAGATTCTGCCAATGCATGTCTATGGCCATATCAGCCTGAATGTGGCCAATCTCATCAGATTCCTTCAGTGCTGAAGATGTCCCTGTAGAGAGAAATCTCTGACTTAGTTGCCTAATCTGGCATCAGTCAAAGAGTGGCCATTCTTGGGCCATATGGCCATCGTGGCCCAGTGAACTCCATCAGCTTTGAGTTTCATGGGTCCATCCATGAACCGAGCCATATGTCAGCTGGAATATTTTTGAACCATGAGCCCCACTTAGCTAAAGGAAAGAAGGGGTTACCCTCTGTGGGCCATTCAATTATTCCAACAAGAGAGCTACTGGTTCATGGAGTCAGCTGATACGTTGGGGCCCCAGTTGAGCTCACTGTAGGACATACCATTTCCATTTAGTGATGGAGCTTTGCCCAGCCAGTTCTATTATTAGTGGGGTTAGTGAGTGTCCCCATGAGGGTCGACAGCTCATGTGGTACGGGTACATACTGCACTACAGTGGCAGGTGCTTCATTTCCACTAGGGCTCCATAATTGGGTAGGTGCTGGTGTTGGAAGGGAGTGTATCTCGCAGCTGCCCCAGGCAATTGATGTATTCAAAATATGAGGGGCTTACACACTCAGTATTGGTATCTTGTTGCCACAGGTTCCAATCCCATGGGTAGGAGTCACCGACACCTGTAGTGCCATTGGGCTGGTGGGATCCACGGGCCCAATGACAAGGCCCTTGCCAGTGCATGTTGCATAGCCTCAAGAGACTACTCACATGGGGCTCCCAACTTGCAAATAACCTTGATTAAAGGGTCCAAAAGAATACCCAACTGTGGTATATGTTGTTTCACATAGCCAAACAAGTCTACCAGCTGTTTAGCCGCTCTCCTCTTGGTGGGGGCTGCCAAGGAAGCAACTTCTGCTTAACTTTATGAAGACGATTCCTTTAATTACCAGTCTATGTGGCTCCAAAGACTGCAGTTTTTGATTAGGTTTCTTATCTCAATTAACAGCCCAGCCTGTGCATACCATAGTATCTGTGACCTTATATAGTGCTTGGTCAACATTTTCTCAAGCCTGCAGCGAGGACACCATCAACATGGTGGTGGACAAGTACTTCAGGAAATAGTGTGGCTTGTTGCAGATCTAGCCCTACCCACTGGTGGCACATTGCAGGGAGTCTGAGGTATTCCCATGAAGGCAGAGTAAAGCGTACTGCAGGTCTTCCATGTGAACACAACTTCTGTGTCTTCACCCTGCAAAGGTACTGAGAAAAAAAGTATGAGCCAGAGAATAGCAGAGCACCAGCCTCCTGTGTGGCTGCCACCACCCGGTGATGGCAAGGACGGGAGGTTCCACAGGGGCTAAGTACAGCACCTAGCATTCAACCTGTGGCATTCATCTTCAGCTCCTAAATCCCTGAAGCCTTCATATGGCCCAGACTGGGCTAAAAAATGGTGACAGAGGTGCATAGCACTCCTGCTGGAAGCATGTATTAAAAAGGTAACTCCCTCTTCTCCCTATTCTCTTCCTGGTCTGCAGTTCTGCTTCTGTGGAATAAGTTGTAAGGACTTGGGTAACTTAGGTAGGGGTGGGAGTGAACTTGACCCCTGGTTATGTTCACTGGAATTCTTGTTGTGCAGGGCATCCTCCTGAGCCTTTGGTGATGTTTCATGCTGCAAGTAAAGAATCAATGCCTTGAATGCATTCGGCAATGGGAATCATGGTCAGTTGCAGCCAGAATGACCCAGAGGTCCCCACCACAAGCATATGTGAACTTATCTGCTGTGGATCCTCACATTTTGTCCAAAATTCCCTGTATTAGTTCATTCTCACACTGCTATAAAGAACTTCCCAAGACTGGGTAATTTATAAAGAAAATAGTTTTAATTGACTCACAGTTCCACATGGCTGGGAAGGCCTCAAGAAACTTACGATAATGGTAGAAGGGAAAGCAAACATGTCCTCCACATGATGACAGGAAGAAGTGCTGAGCAAAGGAAGAAAAGGCCCTTATAAAACCTTCAGATCTCATGAGAACTCACTCACTATCATGAGAAAGCATGAGGGTAACTGCCTACTTGATTAAATTACCTCCCACCAGGTCCCTCCTATGACACAAGGAGATAATGGGAACTACAATTCAAGATGAGATCTGGGTGGGGACACAGCCAAATCAAATCATTCTTCCTCTGGCCCCTCCCAAATCTTATGGCATCACATTTCAAAACTCAATCATGCCTTTCCGCAGTCCCCCAAAATTTTAGCTTATTCCAGCATTAACTCAAGAGCCCAAGTCCAAAGTTTCATCTGAGACAAGGTAAGTCCCTTCTGCCTATGAGCCTTTAAAACTGAAAGCAAGTTAGTTACTTCCTAGATACAATGGGAGTATAGACATTGGGTAAATACACCCATTCCAAGCGGGAGAAATTGGCTAAAATAAGGAGGCTACAGGCCCCAAGCAAATTGGAAATCCAATAGGGAAGTCATTAAACTTTAAAGTTCCAAAATGATCTCCTTTGAACTCCATGTCTCACATCCAGGACACACTGATGCAAGAGGTGGGCTCCCACAGCCTTAAGCAACTCCCCATCTGGGGCTTTGCAGGGTACCACCCCCCTCCCAGGTCCTTTCACAGTCTGGCATTGAGTGTCTGCAGTTTTTTCAGACATATGGTCATAATGGTCTTCTTCACAGTCCTGGTCAGGGTTCAGGGAAGTCCTAGATACTTGTACAGTCCCCTTTCCTCACACTCTTCTTAGGGACTTGGAGGCCAGCTGTGCTGGCCTCAATGAAGATAATCCCAGTCCTGCAAGTCCTTCTCCCCTTCTTCCACTATGGCTTTGTTTTGTCTGTTTCCTGTTTCAACAGCAGGAGGCACATTCCTGTGGGGCTTGGACCTGGCTTCTCATAATGGATTTCTCCATTTCTTTCCCCACATTCATTCCAGGGGAAAGGATTAGACAGATGGTGTCTTCTTTTGGGGTGGCTCCTGATGCTCAAAGGCCTCTAGCACAGTTGGGGACAAGAGGATGTCACCTATGTCCCCAGGTACAGGAGCATATAGCCAAATATCTATGACCTTTACCTGAAAAGCCATGATGGTCTCATGAATGGCTTTCCAGGGGTTTTCCTTTTAGGGAAATCCTTTTTATTTGGGAATACTACTCTCACGCACCACACAACCTGGATCAAAAAGTTAATGGGTTTATCCCTGTCTCTCTCTTGTTGGTTGTTCTGTTCAACAAGGTAAAAAATGTGGAGCAGTAGGAGATCAATAATTATCTTTCCCAGACTGTGGCACTTGGTCTGAGACATTTGAGTCTGCAAAAACCCCTCACTGAACAGACCCACCAGCCTACTGGTGTGGAACTCCCCTGGCTTCTGCACATACCTGCCCTTCAATTTTGGTACTTCGCTGTCAGAGAAGGACCTCATTTCAACTGCTTTGCTCTCAGCAATGCTATGAATGGATTAGTAGCACCATAGATGGTTTTGTGTGGAATGAAAACAGGTCTTAAAGCCCAGGAACAACTAGGATCTGGTGGAGCTCCTTGCACAGGGCCCTTGACTTCTCTCAAGCATGATCTGCAACCCCTGGGGCATCTTGGGGCTGGCAGGTGGCGTGGGAGTGCAAAGGTAGCCAAGATGCAAAAAGTAGTTTCCCTACTCTTTTCCTGACCCAACTCTCACATTTTGGTAGTGTTCTTTGAGCACAAAAGTTCTTAATTTGGTGAAGTCCAGTTTATCTGTTCTTTTCTTTTGTTGTGTTATTAAATAACCATTGCCTGGTCCAATGTCATAAATATGTACACGTTTCATTCTACAAATTTCATTGTTTTAGCTCCTAATTTAGGTTTTTGATCAATTTTGAGTTAACTTTTTCTATATATGATATGATACAGATTTCCAAATTTATTAGTTGCATGTGATAGTTATCCATGCACAATTTGATATAAAGTTATTCTTACCTGATTGAATTATCTTGGAATTATTGCTGAAAATCAATTGACCATAAACGACAGATCTAATTTCTACAATCCCAATTCTAATCCATTGATCTCTATGTCTATTCTTATCCCAATACCACATAGTTTGATAATTACAGCTTTGTAATAGATTTTGAAATTAGGAAGTATGAGTCCACCAACTTTACTCTTTTTTGCAATATATATATATTTTGGTGATTCATTGTCTCTTGTATTTCTCTATATATTTTAGGACTGATTGTCAATTTCTGCAAAAAAAAAAAAGGCAATCAAAATTTTGATAAGGTTTGCAATAAATCTGTGGACTATTTGGGAGATTATTGTCATCATAACAATAATACGTATTCTAACTCAACACAGAGTTTGTTTAGGCATTTAATATCGTTTAACAAAGTTTTTTTCCTTCTCCATTAAACTCATTCCTAGTTATTTTTTTTATTTTGAGTGTTAATATTAGAATACTCAAGAATTTCTATGTCATCTTCCAATAGGGATACTTTTAATTTTTTCTTTCCAGTCTGAATTATTTTATTTCTTTCTCTTAACTAATAGCCCTGGCTAAAACCTTCAGTACAATATTGAATAGATATGTTGAGAAAAACGTCCTTGTCTTGTTCCTAATTCTAGTGTTATACCATTAAGTATGATGTTTGCTGTGGGGTTTTCATAGATGCCTTTCTTAACCATAGTTTGTTTTGTGTTTTCATCATGAAATGATGTTGGATTTTTCAAATAATTTTCTGCATCAATTGAGGTGATTATGTGTCTTTTTTGTTTATTCTGTTTATATGATATGTTATATTAAGTGATTTTTATGTGCCCAAACAGACTTTCATTTCTAGGATAAATTCCACTTGGTCCATGTAGGTAATCCCTTTCATATGCTCCAGAACTTGTTTATGCATCTAGATTTGTTTTGCTAGTATTTTGTCGAAGATGTTTGCATGTGTATTCATAATGGGTATTGGTCTGTAGTTTACTTTTCTTGTGATATCTTTGTGTGGCTTTATTATCATGGTAATGATTCCTCACAAGAAAACTTTAAAAAGTGCTTCCTCTGTATTTTGGAAGACCTTGAGAAAAGTAAGTGTTACTTACTTCTTAAGACATTTGATTGAATTCGCTAGTGAAACTATCTGGCTCATGCTTTTGTTGTTACTGTTGGAAGTTTTTGATTACTGACATAATATCTCGATACATTGTAGGTGAAATTCAAACCTTCCATTTCCTCTTGAATCAATTTTGGAAGTTTATGTTTTTCTAGTAATTTTGTCTATTTCATCTAAGTTATACAATGTGTTGACAAAAATCTTATTAGTATTCTGTTAAATTCATATTTATTTCTGTAAGATAGGTATTAATGTTGCTGCTTTCATTTCTGATGTCAGTCATTTGAATCTTCTCTCTTTTTTTCCCCCTCAGTCCAGCTAAAAGTTTGTCAATTTTGTTTTCCTTTTCAAACAAGCCACCTTTGGTTTATTGGATGTTCTTCTCTATTGTTTTCTATTTCCTATTTCATTTATCTCTACTGTAATATTTAGTATTACCTTCATTCTATGGCTTTCTGTTGGTTTGGTCTTCTTTTTCCAGTTTCTTAAGATAAAATAGTAGATTGTTGATTTGTAATTCTTCTTTGTTAATATAAGCATTTACAGATATAAATTTCCCTCTGATCTCTTCGTTTGCTGTATTCTATGAATGTGTTGCTTTGCAGTTTTGGTTTTGTTCACTTCAAAGTATTTTCTAATTTCCCTTACAATTTTTTTTCTTTGATCCATTACTTACCTAGATATATGTTATTTAACTTCAACATAATTGTGAATTTTCTAATTTTCTTTTACTGTTGACTTCTAATTTCATTCCATTGTGGTGGAAAGAATATTTTCTGTGTTTAAATCTTTTAATATTTTTTGAGTGTTTTATGGAGAATATTTCATGTTCACTTGAAGAGAATGATTTTTTTGTTATTTGGTGGAATGTTCTGAAGCTGCCAGTGAGGTGAAGTTTGTTTATACTGTTGTTCAAGTATTTTAGACTCTTTTTACATTTATTTATTTTCCTCTGTTTTATTCTGACTGGATAGTCTTAACTGACCTCTGTTCATGGTTGCTGCTTCTTTCTTCTGGCTAGATAAATCTGCTCTTATGTATCCCTAGTAAAAGAAATCATTTCCGTTATTATACTTTTCATTCCAGAATTTCTATTTGTTTCTTTTATACATCTTTAAATCTCTTAGTTGATATACTCTATTCTCATACTTTTTTCAGTTCTTTAGACAAGGTTTTCTTTAGCTTTTTTTTAAGTGCATTTAAATTATTTGCACATGGGGCCTCAGATAATATTCATATCATTTGCTTTTTTTTTCCCAATTGGATTTTATTATCTTTTTATATGCCTGACAATTTTTTGTTGAGAAACAGGCATTCTATTTATTATAATGTGGCAACTCTGAAAATCAGATCCTCCTTTTCCCCCAGAGCTTGCTAGACATATTCTTCCTTTCAATGCTTAATACAAAAACGTTTCCCCATCGTCTCTGCAGAGGGATCATTATGGTGCACCTCTTCCACACTCAGCTGGGCAGTGTTCAGATCTGCCTTAGCCTTCCTACTTACTTGTACAGTGCTGTGGTATCAACCAGAAATGTGCACAAAGAGTCTCGAGTCTTTCTTGAGTATGTGTACAGCAAGAATAACCCTAACCCTTTCTGGATTTTAAGGAACGTGAAAGTACTTATTCTCCAAAGTTTCTCCTTTCCAGGTTTTCCCCACAAGCTGCTTGTTTAGTCTATTATTTGTTCAACTATTAACCATTGCTTCAAGTAGCAGCGACTCAATCATTCCCCTGTGTAAGTTTTAGAATAATGTCTACAGTTAACAGCTTTAGCACTGAGTAAATTCTGAATTAGGTGAGATAAAGATATTTGTGCTAGTCTTCTAGATAACCACCAGCATGTCCAAGCAAATAAGTAAAATTCTTTGCAAATGAGATCAGTTCTGCTCCCTCCACTATCTGTACTGAAATCCAGGCTATCATTTTCACAGCTACTACTAGGATGGGATTGGGACATGGGACTAGGACGTCAAAACGACACAAGCTCTCTGCTCTTGCAGACCTTCAGACACTTTTCTTGAATGAATACTCCTTGGTGGCTGCAAGCCCTTGGATAGTTTCCAGAGCTCTGGAAAAGTTGATTCTCACAGTTCTTTCGAGTTTTTTCAGCGCTTCTGTGGAGGAGAAGCCCTTTAGATTTCCTTATTTCCCCATTTTGGCTGCCTCATAGGAATTTGATCATCCCCTTCTTCATTAACCTTACTGCTAATCTCAGTTGGAAACAGAGAAGCCAACCAACATAATATGTGCTAACTTGAAAGCATGGAACCCATATGCGTACATACATTATGATTATGATCATTAATCTATTTTAATAAACCTACTTATGAATGAAAGTAATTTGCTACACTGAGTCTTTTTCATTTTTCTTAGACACTGTAGGCTCTACAGAGTGTTCTCCAAATGATAACTGAACAATACATTAGGTTGGTGCAAAAGGAATTGCATTACTTTTAATGGCAAAAACTGCAATTACTTTTGCACTAACCTGATAAATATTAGAGCCATAATTTTTTTAAACTCTCCTTTCTCACATTAATTCAGAGAAAATCAAGGAGTGTCTATTTGTGATTTTAGGACTCATGCATCAAAGTGACAAAGTAGAAAGTTAGAAAATAATGCTCTAATCCCTAGAGCCTGCCTCCAGGTCAGGGCCAGATGGCCCTTGTTCTCTCCCCTGTAAGCAATTGGAGCCCTTCTGACCACAGCTATGCTGTGGAGGGAAACATTCAGTGAGTGGATGTGTGAAATGAAAACCTAAAGAAAGCTTCCTTCAGCAAGTTTAGACGGTCCTCTCTCTGATTTGTGAGCAAATAAAATAAAAGGAAAGGGAAGGGAAGGGGAAAGGGGAAAGGAAAGGAAAAAGAAAGGGAAAGGAAAGGAAGAAAATAAAATAAAAGAAAGAAAAGAAAAAAGAAAAGAACATGGTCTCTGAGTCCTCTAGTAATGGCACATATGCAAGCTCAGTTTCCATTGTTAATATTGAAACTAAGTGACATACACACAATCAAACCCATACTACAAAATGTCTGGAAGTGACTGTACTGTCAAATAAAGAAAGAATACATGCTGCTAACTATCAAAAATGTATGTGATAAATATTCTTATGGCTTTTTTAAAGAAATAAAGTGAAATTTATCTGTTGTCTTTAGTATCATTGAACATACATTGAACAACTAGTGTGCAGCAGGCATGTTCCAAGATGCTGAAGATTAGGGCTGTCAAATAAAATACAGGATGTCTAAATTTGAATTTCAGATTAAAAATAAAGTTTTAGTTAGTTGCATGGGACATATATATGAAAATCAATTGTTTTACTGAAATTCAAATTTAAATGCAGATCTTTAATTATTATTTGCTAAATTTGCCAAGTTTATGGGGAATACAACTGTGTATAAGATATGAATTCTGGCTGCTCTTTTGAATATTACCAGGTAGGGAGAAGAGTAATTATACACTGAGTTAGAGTATAGGAAATTTAGATCACTGAATGGCTTCAGAGGCTAAAAATAACCCTTTTCAGGGTGGTCAAAAAGCTTTTCTGGAAATAGAGATGCAATGCCTACATTAACATTGAATTATAAATTGTGGATAAAGAGTAAGGGAAAGAATGTTTCAGAAAGAAAGAATATTGAATAAGCTCTCAAAAGCATAAAAGAACCTCATTGAAAAATTATAATTAATTCATATTTACAGAGCTTTGGGCAGCAGGTGGAAGTCTGACATACAAGTTCTGAAATCTCATATAGATGAGATAAGCAAAGTCAGAAAGACAGAGATGAATGCCATACTCAATGAATTATATATAAAGAAGAATATTGGTGACCACATGTCCATAGTTCACTAGCTTACTTCAATTTGTTTTAGCTTTCAGAAGAAAAGTAATAATTGATTTTGATTTTTAAAATTAATTTTATTTTATTTAATATATCATCACCATTATTGCTTTTCTTTTGCCTAATTTCCCCTAATTAGGAGGCGGTTTTCAACAAATGCATCCTAACATTCCGTAAGTCATGGCTGCAATGTCTCAGTCGACACTTCATCTGGCAAATTTTTGCAGGGTTTACCAATTTTTTTATTATCCAGGAAATTGTTTTTTACTGCTTTAGAAAAATAAAAGTTTATGTTGTAGATAAAGCATCAATTCATATTTTAAGATTAGAGAAAAAGTGCTTATTTTCTTCCTCAAATTCTTTACCATCATTTCTCTCTACCTGCTTTGATAGCCAATGTGCTCATAGGCCGCACTAAACCCAGCAGCTGAAGTGCTGCTACCAAAGAAGTGTTGCTTCTGCAACTGTCTGGAGGAGGCAGCATTTCCAGTGTAACACATTTGCAGAGAGCAGCAGTGAAACAAGAATCATAGAATCATTGAGCATTAGATCTGCAAGGACCCACACATTTGCTGAGAACAGCAGTGAGACAAAAATCATGGAATCATTGAGCATTAGATGTGCAAGGACCCTCGAGACATCTCATGCCTTGTTTTCAGTTGAGAAAACTGTGTCTTTGAGCTGTTTATTGATTTCTCCAAAGTCACACAGCTAATTACTGTCAAAATCAGAACTAGTACCTAGTTCTTCTGTCCTCTGCATAATGCTTTGTGTATTACCTTTCTTACCCCAAAACTGCCCAGATCTCAGTATTACCAGGGCTGGAATGGCAGATTTGGGAAGATGGTTTAATGACAGGAGCAACAGAAAAATGGGGGAAAGGTAGCATCAGGGAAGAATGGACAGAGAAGCTCAGTGTTACCAAACTTAGGGAGCACTAGAACCACAAACACAGAAGACACAGACAGCAGCTGGGAAATAGTCCCTACCAAGATCCAGCACATAGTCAGCCTCTACAGGCTCAGCATCTCATGCCAAGTGGGCAAGGTACCAGGAAAAACAACTGCATGCCAGCCGCAGTCCAGAGACACACAGAAGAATATGGAAGCTTGAAATGTGTGGCCAGTGAAAGGCAATAGCACCAACGAACCAGGAGCATAGTGAATAAATACGCTCGTTCATGCAGTGACTGGCTGAAAACCTAAGGCTCTGGCTGGCTGAAAGGCTCCTCTGAAGCCTCCTGGATCTGCTCTTTCTGTCTTAAGAGAAACTTATTTCATCTGAGAAGTGTGAGAAAGAGGTAACCATTATTATATCTGTTTATATATCTCACCTTTATGGAGCATCTGTGAGCATGTTTTTGACTTTACATTGATTCTAACCAAAATTTATTATGCTTTCTATTATTATCTTCATTTTTGTGGATGAGGAAATGAAGCCTTAAAGATGTTCGATATTTTATACGAGGTCACATCATTGTAAGTAAGAGAGGCAACTCAAATCTGCTTAAGGCCAAATCTCAGTTATTTTCCACTTTGCATGGTGAATCGATCCTGACAGGAGACTGGAAGTGAGGTGAGCCTGGTGCCCGGTAGAGGTTGCCCCATTGATTTATAAGGGGATGTGGAGCCAGAGCTTAGTCTACGTTAATGGGGTGGAGTTGAGGAATTGAGGATAGGATGGAACTGGAGCACTGAATGAATACTACATATCCATGGAGGACATCCACTTTGAGGCTGAAACATATTTCAGAGCTCATCAAGAAATGTGCATCTTGGCTGGGTGTGGTGGCTCACACCTATAAGTCTAGCACTTTAGGAGGCTAAGGTGGGTGGATCACCTGAGGTCAGGAGTTCCAGACCAGCCTGGCCAACATGGAGAAACCCTATCTCCACTAAAAATAGAAAAAATTAGCCAGGCATGGTGACGGGCACCTTAAATCCCAGCTACTCAGGAGGCTGAGGCAGGAGAATGTCTTGAACCTGGGAGGCGGAGGTTGCAGTGAATCAAGATGGCACCACTGCACTCCAGCCTGGTGACAGAGTGAGAGAGAAAGAAAGAAAAGAAAGAGAGAGGGAAGGAAGGAAGGAAGAAAAGGAAGGAAGGAAGGAAGGAAGGAAGGAAGGAAGGAAGGAAGGAAGGAAGGAAGGAGGGAGGGAGGGAGGGAGGGAGGGAGGGAGGGAAGGAAGGAAGGAAGGAAGGAAGGAAGGAAGGAAGGAAGGAGGGAGAGAGATGGAAGGAGGGAGAGAGAAAGAAAGGGAGGGAGGGAAGAATGGAAGGAGGGAGGGAGGAAAGAAAGAAGCATCTTAGAGAACCCTGAGGCCCTCTTGTGCTACAGCTGGCTCATGTGAGCTTGTGAGAGATGATGTTACATTTATGGGAGTTTTTCAAGCTGGTTCTCAAATACAGCCATTATTAAAGATTAAATTAAATAAACAAAGCTATGATTAAATTGATTATACCAAAACAAAGGTAAATATTCAAAACTCATTCTTTTCTAGTAGTTTTTGCTCTATTTTGCTCTCACGGGTGTGCCAGAGTTATTTCTGTCTATTATTTCTGCAGGAAAAGGATGTGCTGCTTGCTGCCCCCCTTTTCCCAGCTCTGTGCTCCATGCCTCACATTAGCAGCAGAAACTCAGCCACAATGAGAGTATTTCAACAATAGAAATTAACAAATGCTATACCTTGGGCTTAACTTTTGTTTTGTGTACTGCCTGGTTTCAGGGAATTGCTTTAGAAAAAAGTAAATAAAGCAGATTAATTAAAAGCATATTATATCTTCCATTACTTTGTAAATAGCACAAAATATTGTCAAATCTTGGTTGATTGATAACTGTTACTTGGCTATAAATACAAGATACAGGAATTTGGCAAAACTAAATAAAAATCTTCCTGTGAAAACCAATTGACTATATAAATTTACAATAAAGATTATATATATATATATATATATATATATATATATGTATATGTATATATATTTTTTTAGATGGAATTTCGCTCTTGTTGCCCAGGCTGCAGTGCAATGGTGCGATCTCGGCTCACTGCAACCTCCACTTCCTGGTTTCAAGTGATTCTCCTGCCTCAGCCTCCCAAGTAGCTGGGACTACAGGCGTGCACCACCACACCCGGCTAGTTTTTTGTATTTTTAGAAGAGACAGGGTTTTTCCACGTTGGTCAGGCTGGTCTCAAACTTCCGACCTCAGTTGATCCACCCGCCTCAGCCTCCCAAATACTAGGATGACAGGTGTGGGACACTGCACCCAGCCAGATGATGTATATTTTATTGCTGTTTATAGATTATATGGCATACATTTTTACATTAATAAAATATGTTTAAATTGATCTACATATACCTACATACACATTTTATTTTTTTTCTGGAGGGCCAATAGTTGCCTATTCGTCAGTCCACCGCTGAATGAGGGTGGTGATCAAATGGCTAAGGTAAGTGCTACAGGATGGCACCAGTCAACACACAAAAGTCAGAAGTGGAATGGAGTCAGGAGACAAAGCAGAAGCTAACCACGGTGCTTAAAAGCCCTTGTATTATTTCTTGCAAAGGAGCTGCATCAATAGTGATGGTCTTATTAGTGTGGCCTTTTAGTTGAAATCTCTCTTGGCATCATAAATAAGTACTTTCAGAAAACAGAACAGAATATTTGAAGTTGGAGAGATTCAGTAATGCTTATGGACGTTTGCCAAAATCATAGGATCAAGGCGAAGGGGAATTGGAGGAGAGACTATGAAAATCCACGTCTCTATTACTGCATTTGCATGGAGTTGGACACATTTACATAAAGTCACCTGCCTTCCAATTATTCCAATGCAAAACTCTGTCAAATATATGCATTCCCCTTATTTTTATCTTGATTTATTAATCTCAGCCAATATATGTCAACAGGAAGTTGGTTTTCTAGATATGATGCATCTCAGATAAATTATAATTCCACATGCATTTTTCATTTAACCCTTCCTGTTCATAGAAACGCTTTTGTTTATGTATAAAGTTTTTCATGCAGTTTTATTAAAAATTGAGCCTCTCTCTTCATTTATCTCTGGAGTAGTACTGCAGAAAACTGTCATTTAAAAATCATCCTATTGCTGTGTAAACTCCAGCAACTTTTCATACTGTATTCTGAACGCTTTCTTTCTCAGTAGTCCTGGGAACCTGTCCTCATTAGATTCCAAGTCACTCCATCTTCTATGATGTGAGTTGCTTTACTGGAAGATTTTTTTTTTCCACAGACTTAAGAATTTTCTTTACCAAGTAAGGAGACTTTGTGATAATGTATTTATTTTAAAAATTAGCTGCTTTAAAGCAATTGGTTTTATTGAAGATCAGTTTTCTCAAGGAGAGAACTTTTCTGTTTCACATATAATAATTTAAAAAAACACTCATTTTTTTTCTTCTGAAAGGTTGAGTGGAAAAGCAAAAGTAAGGAGTGAGCTAAAGTATTTTGTTGAGTAAAGTCAATCAGACACAGAGAATTATAGCCATGAGAATGAATGCATTTCCTCTGGCAAATAATGATAAAACCATCCAATTAATATCATTTTATTCTCTCCCCATATGATTGAGCTATACTATCACAGGCATATGCCCATACCTCCATAAAGGACTAGCTATGGAACAATCACCACAGACTGTGAGAAACTCATAAATTAGATATGGAGGGGTGACATATTCTCCGTCATGAAGATATTAAATACAACACAAAATTGGATTATATGACAGCAGACTTATTTATCAAAAGCATTGAATTAGGCCTCAGATTCCTGTTATAGGAAAGGCATTTTCATAAATTCAACTGTTTGAAAGTACATACTAGTGAAATATTTAGTAGATTTATGACTAGCTGGAGTGTTGATTCCAACAGTACAGTATGTCATTTATTACACGTGGCTGGCTTTATTTTGGAATGAGGGTTCATCATTTTTCTTTTATTTTATTTTGTTTCTTTCTTTCTTTCTTTTTTTCTTCTTTCTTTCTTTCTTTTTCTTTCTTTCTTTCTCTTTCTTTCTTTCTTTTTCTTTTTTTCTCTTTCTTTCTCTTTCTTTCTTTCTTTTCTTTTCTTTTCTTTCTTTCTTTCTTTCTTTCTTTCTTCTTTCTTTCTTTCTTTCTTTCTTTCTTTTTCTTTCTTTCTTTCTTTCTTTCTTTCTTTCTTTCTTTCTTCTTTTTGAGACAGAGCCTTACTTTTGCACAGGCTGGAGTAGAGTGGCAGTGGTATGATCACGTCTCACTGAAGCTTTGACCTCCTGGGCTCAAGAATCCTCACTCCTCAGCCTCGTGAGTAGCTGGGACTGCAGGTACACTCCATCATGCCTGGCTAATTTTTGTATTTTTGGTCGAGATGGGGTTTAGCCATGTTGCCCAGGCTGGCCTCAAACTCCTGAGTGCAAGAAATCCACCTGTCTCAGTCTCCCAAAATGGAGAAATTTAGGCATGAGTCACTGGGCCCATGGCTCACCTTTTCCATAAGATTGCAAGGCTCACTAGGTCAGGGCTTTGTCATAAATGTCTTTATATCTTCTGCATATTGTACATTTCCTGGTTGATACATATTACCTGGAAAAAAAGGATGCTTACTTGTAAGATTAGTACCATACCAATCTGTTTAATAAGGTATTGTGAAGAGATACAAGTAACATAAAATGTAAAATATGCCTTTAATGTTTCTTGAAAAAAATCAAACTCAACCAGCAGAGTACTGACTTCATTCTAGGCTAAGAAGGGTCCTAAGCCATTGCACAAATATCAGGTCAGAGTCACAGAGTAATTTGAGGACAATATTCAGTTGAAATTATCAAAAACCAAAGCACTTATTGGTAGGTGATCATACTGATGCAGTTCTAAAAAGGAGATTAAGCAGTTGGCCACTTTGAATTGTGTAAGAAAGTAACATAATACACTTTGTTCCTAACCTAATCAAACGATTACATTGCTTGAGATCAGAGTGCTCTTTCTGCATGGACAGTGTCGGCATACACCTGTGGCAGATTTCAGAGTTGCAAGCAAAGGCTTGCTAAAAATCCAACTGTGTCTTCATTGAGGCTGGAAATTACACTGTTAATAATGTTTCCTCTGTAATAAATGTTAACTGTTGCCTACTGTAATCCTTTACATTTCAGGGGATCTTACGTGATGTAATTTAGTTCTTTAAGTCCACAGGTGCTAGTGTTGCTTGTTTACCAGATTGTACTCTGAGAGGAAAATCAAGTGTCGCAGGATACATGTAGTATTGATTAATCAGAAGAGAAGTTACAAAGAAGAGACCTTAAAAGACTCTCAAAGAATAGAAGAACTATTATAATAATTACAAAACACCTAATATTAAATGTTTTTTTTCTTTTATTCATAGGAGTAAAATGAAATGTATGCACTTTTCTAACTTTTATTATACTAGAATTTGATGAAGTCTAGAGATAGAAATTAAAAATGGTATTTAGTTCTTTCAGAATGTGTCATTATGTAAAGGAAAGTAAGCTTTCTTGTTATGCAAAAGATAAGTTAATGAAAAATAGACTGTTAAATATTTTTAATTGTTTAGTATTGATTAATAAGCTATAAATAATTACGGTGGGGATATTAACTGATACAATCACAGGACAATAAATTTATGCAGGATTTTGCAAAAAACAACTCCAAGTGTGCCTTAGAAATAAAACAATTGCCTCTCTGTTATTTACTTTCATATAAAACAAAATATACTCCAAACATGTTTAATTATAAGATCAAAATTATCATTTTAATCGATGAATTTTTTTTCTCATTAAATTCTTAAAGTATGTGTCTTTGTTTTTTGAGTAACTTTATTTAGGAGCTAAATGAATACTGTAACCTATAATTTAGTAGCATTTATGTCATATATCAGCCTAAAGGCAGAAGGTATTCTATAGCATAATGCTATATACTTCACATTTAAATTATTTCTATATTTTTATAATCCATAATAAAATTTTCCTCATTTGAAAAGTAATATTGTATGCTGTGTTAAAAATATTTTCCCCCCCAAAAATTATTTATTGATTGAATCATTCCTCCATTTATTCCACCAACATTTATTTCATGCTTGTTATACTACCTGTGCTAAACACTGTTAGGAATTCATAGTGGACAAAACAATAGCCTAGGGAGGAAACAGAAAAAGCAAAAGAGAAGCACATCAGTAGGAATATGAGTCAGATATAGAGAGAGAAAAATGGAAGCATAGCTTTTTATGTTAAAAAAGGGTCTGAAAAGGCTTACTAACGGCAATATTTGAACTGAATACTGAAAAATAAGAAATAGCCAAGAAGAGTCACAGGGAGGGTGGAGGGAAGAATCTGTGCAAAGCCTCCTACCCATTCAGCATCCACCCAGTCCACAAGGCCAGAGCGTGTGACCTTATGACCCACCAGCTATGGGGTGAGGCGGAAGTAAGAATCAATGACTTCATTCCAAGGTGGGAGGAGGGGTGGTCTTATGTAAGAAACACCTCTTAGAGAAAGATAAAAGGTTTTGATTTGTAGATCTTAATTTCATATTATTTGTAAAGCATTTTTATGCAGATGTTTGTTGAATAAACAAATTGGAACTCAGGATAGTTGTCTGAACTGGAGACCTAAAGCTTGGGAGTATCAACATATTCCTGGCTATAAAACCTGAGGGAGAGTTGAAATAACAAGGCACGTACCCAGCCCCATGGAGATGCCAAAACAGGTTGCATGGAGGCAGAAATCATGGAAAAGGAAAGGGATGTGGTAATGGAGAAGGCATGCATCCATCCACAATGGTTTTAGGAGGTTTGGTGATTAAAGGGAGTTGAGAATTTAAGAAGTATGAACTGGAAGCTACCAACAATCTCTAATTTTATTGGGATGGTTTATGATGGAAGATGTAAATCATAGGAGACCTGAGGGGAATGATCTTATACAATTGGATGTTTTAATAAATAAGAAATGCCATCAAAGAAAAAGGGCTGCATAATCTCAGTTTCATGTTAGGTAATTCCTTAGATCACATGTTTGTATCTTTTTCCTTTTCCTTGAAAATAGGAAGGAAGAAGGAGACAAGGGATTGGGGTCCAGGAAGAGAGTCCATAATTCAGTGAAGATATTTCCGTAGCAGATACAGATACATAAAATAAAGGCAAAGACATCGAACTTTTTAAGAGTAAGTAATGGTAGTGCTGATGATTTAGCAAATAAAAATACAGAATGCCTGTTGGAATTCACTCAGCATGGGTAGCAAAATATTAGGGAAATATTAGGGAAAGTTATAGATTATAGTCTCAAACCTTTTGGAGGGCCAAAAAGTTCTATTGGGACAGGGTGAAGGCAGCCGGTCCATTACTAGGGAAGTGACTGGGATGATAAAAGGCTTTCCCAGTTTAAATCTGTTCACCCCATATCCCTTTATCTCTACTTTAACTGTTTACTCATGTAAACTTTGTGCTGGATGGTCCTCTCAGGGGGAGATCAAAGGGGAATTACCCATTAATAGTGTTTACTCTGGGCCCAAAACCTAAAGCTTTTGTCATTCGTAAAAACACTCTTTTAACCATGTTAATTATCCACAAGCGTGTTGACTTAAAAACCTCTGTTATGAAATCTTTACTGGATAAATGTGAGGTGGGACAGGGGGTTTTGGTCTATTGGCTGCATTTGCCCTCTAAAAACAGGCGATGACCATCCCTAGCCCACTTGAATCACTGAAATAGGTTTGAGAGTGCATTTATTCATCCATCGTTGAGTCAGGGTCTGCAGGCCAGACCTCCACAGGTGGAGGTAGTTAAATTTGAATTTCAGGAAACAATAAATAATATTTTAGTATACATATGCCCCATACAATATTTGGAAGAATATGTATTACTGAATGAGGGAAGTACAGGGAATGAGCAAACATACGAAGCAGACATTGTAGTAAGTGGATGAACTAACTCCCTAAAAAATATAGTAGGAGTGGCAGGTGGTGTGTTTGCCCAGAACAGATAGTTGGCAATGAATTCATGTTGCTTCCAGTTGCCTGGTTCTGTGATTTTCTTCGGGAACATTCAACTGCATGTATAAAGAGGATTCACACACACAAGTGGCAGCTGGTAGGATTCGTGCAGAGTTGTGGCCCTGCTGGACCAAGTGTGGTAGCAGGAGATATGTACAAGGGAGTTAAGCAATTTCAAGAGTAGTTTTCGTGATCAAGGTGGCTTAGAAAGGCAGCAGTCTCGGGAACACTGCATTTCTGGTGATGAAACAGTCCACCTCGAGAATGGTTAGCTGAATGAGATGGAGTTAAATGAAACTGAGCATGAGGTGATCACAGAGGGGAGAAAACAAGTGGCTGGAAACCTTAGCTACATAGATTAGATGCCAGCAACAGTAAAGAGAAATCGGTGAACTCACACTAAAACCATGAGTGAATGAAATTACAGAGTTATTCTGCAGGTAGGTAGCAGTCTGTAAATCTATAGGGATTATTTCTTCAGTTTTCCTTTTGCATCAACCACAAATTCTTTCTTTCTTCTTTGGGTGGTGAGTAACGGGAAGAGATAGAAGTTGTACTGCTAATGAGAACAAGCTTCTCTTTTCAACTTCTTGATAAGCATGTGATCTTAAAATTGCATTCTATAAATTGATGGCTAAAATCAACAGTTTAATGTGTTTCATTAAGGATTATTTCCTGAATGGTTAAGAATCTCTTTTAGTGCTTCTCATAATCACATACTTCATTTTTCCAAGTGCATTTATTCATTTTGAATTCCTTTCTATATTTTACTACATATTAAAAAAACTGAAGTGTAATTTGAGCACATACAAATATGTTCTCAATGTAAATAGGATTTTAAGAACTTATATCTATGCCACCAACATTAGTTGTACATCAATCTTAATGTCTTTTTTTGTTTTTCTATCATGCTATTTGAATTTTATTTAGAGTCTCACTTTGTCTGTGAGCAGAAAATTTTTCCTGAAAATTCTGTAAAACTCAGTTAGGGCATTGCTTTTCCATCTTTATTGTCCAAACTCTGCCGATTTAGAACTCCTGACTTCCCACTCCAGCTGTGATCTGCACTTCCGTTCCTGGAAGATGGCGTTGTCATGTCTATGTTGCGAGCCAAGATGGTGAAGAATTCTCTTTCACACCTGTTTCCTCACAGGGCCAAAGGTAGGTATGATACCTTCAATATGTAAATCCTCCAAATAAACTGGGTTTGGACTCCTTCAGATTCACCCTTAACTCTCCAAGATAGCAGATGCAAGGCCTCTTCTCATCAATACAGCCTCATATTTACCCTACAATTTTTCTCGACTTGTTATCCCATTGCTAGGAGGGTTTTTATCCAGTCTCTTGAGGATAGTGGCTCTCTCTGAACACATATTCTTTCAAGTCTTCCTGTGTGTAATTTTAGCCTGTTTTTTTTTTTTCAGGCTAATCACTCCTTTCCTAATATGACCAGAATTGTAAAAAAGAGAAGAAAACAGTAATATATAGAAATACTACAGCTATTTAACATAACCATAAATGTATATGCATACAGATAAGGACAAAGACACTCATCTCTCTCTGTCTCATGTATGTGTGTGTGTCTGTGTGTGATGTCAGGTGATATTGATAGCAATGGAGAAAACATAGGCAGGGTAAAAAGGATCTGTAGTGAGGGAATTGGAAAATTAGGGAAGGCCTCCTGATAAGGTGAACTTTTAGTGGTGACCTAAACAAAAAGGTAAGAGGCAAGTTATGTGCAATTTCAGGAAAAGCATTCAAGCAGAGAAAACAGCATGCACACCTCTGAGTGACCAAGTCAAAAACGGGAGGAGAGAGAGAGCGAAGACAATTAGGAATAAGACTGAAGTTGTCTGAGAGGTGAGCAAATAAGGATCAGATCTTTCAAATTCTAATAACTCGTTGTAAAGACAGTAGTTCAGTGTGGACGAAAGTTCAAACCAACCATCAGAAGTTTCTGAGTAGAGGACTGACATGATCTGAGTTCCATTTTTAAAGAATCACTCTGGCGGTTTGGTGGAGAATTAATTGGTCTTAATAGAGGAGCAAGGCTGGCAACGGGAGACCAATTAGCAGTTTACTGCCACAATTAAGCAGAGAAATGATTGTGGTTTCACCAAGGAGTAGCTGGTTTCAGAAATAGATTCAGGACATAGTTTGAAGGCAGAGCTAACAGTATTTGTTGATGGATTAGTTGCAATTTATATAGAACTTGTGCCAAGTTTCTGACAATGATTTTAATATTTCTTCAGATAGTGATTGTTAGGCAAGTATATTTTATTAATATTTACCTTAGATTCTTAGAAGACATTTATTACTCATATCATAATAATTTATGTATAAAGAATCAATGATTTACCCAATGCAAAAGGTGTCATTCATGTATAAGCAGAAGAATGTCGGCAGATGAAACAAATATTGGGAAGTGTGTGTAAAAGTCTTTCAGATGGTAAGTCCTAACCATGTCATCACTGCTTCTCTGTAAGAGACCATTTCTAATGACATACTAAAATCACTTTCCAATATAATTGTTCACTGTAGTAACTTCATCTTTTGAATTGCTAAAACTAAAATTATCATACCTAGCTTTTTAAAAAAAAAACTACTGAGCAAAGAATCCCTTGCTCATTTTAATGAGATATATAACACCCAGAAGTTGATTTAATGTAATGGGATTTAATTTTTTAAGTGTATCTTGTACACAGAAGGTCTATTTAAAATATGCAGACTCCTTATATGATTTTATAAACTTTCAGATAGACGTGGAGATTTTAAAGCTGTTTGTTTATCAGTTTTTAAACCCTGGTCTAATTTTAAATGTGGTACTTTTTAAAAGGTTTACAACATGATTAACTGATATATCTATGCATTGTGTAATGATTATCACAATCAGATTAATGAACATACCCTTCAATGCACATATTATCATTTAACATTTAAGAGTTACTCACTTAGAAAATGTTAAGTATACAATACAGTATTATTAACTATAGTCACCATACCCTACATTAGACCAGAATTTATTTATTATATAACTGAAAGTTTGCACCCATGTTGAATATCCCCCATCCCACTTCTCACTCTAATCCCTCAGTCCCTAGCAAGCACCATTTTACCCTCCATTTATTGGACGTTATCAGATTCCAATTATAAGTGAGATCATATAACATGTGTCTTAAAATTATAATACAAGTATAAAAGTTATAAAAGTATACAAGTTATAAAAATAACTTGTATATCTGTTGTAGCTTATGTAAACTGATTTTATATGTTACCTCAATTTATGATCATAACTACTCTAAAAATGTAGATCATTATAGATATTAGTATGTCATGTTGGGGACACTGAAATTTGGAATGATTAACTGATTTATTTATTTAGATAGCAAGAGTTTTATCCAAGACGTGAATCACAATATTATGACTTCAAGTTCTCCAAAGAAACACTGCCCAATTATTTTCAAGTGGAGAATGCCCGGGGGACAAGGCATCTTCATCAGAACTATCTCAAAGTGGCAGATCTCATGACTGATGCACTGAGGAGGTCAAGACTTATTTAGATGTGACAACAGTAAGGTAGCTTTCTGGAGAGAAGAGACATCTTGGATGGTGTAAATATTTTGTCAGATGATGAAACTGACATTAGAGTGATACAATAAATTGCAAATAATTTACAGGACCAGGATCCAAACCCATTTTCTCTGATTGCAAAGTCTATAGCATTTCCAACAGACTCTCTTCTACCAAAGTTAAATTAAATGCATACAGATTACATTTAAGTAGTTCATAGAGACTTCAAATTGAACATACACACACACACACACACACACACACACACACACACATGCATACACACAAATTTCTATGCATACATGTAATTAAAGAGTACCAAATTTTCCTGAACAAGCACATGATGACTATGTAGAGTCATAAAAATGCTGCTATTAAATGGTTCCAGTGAAATATGAAGCTCTGGAAAGAGCTGGGACATGATAGTTATACTTCATTGTCATTGTTTCTGCTCAGAGTGCTGTGTTCTATCCTATGCCCCACAATGTAAAAGAGCTGTGAAATTACAAAGCACAGCAGCAAAAATCATTAAAAGACAGGAAAACAGAATCTGTGAGGTTAGCCTAAGGAAAGTAGCTCTAATAAACATGCAGAAGATGGAAGTTCAAATTTTAAAAGTACCCTCGTTTATCTCAAGAAAAATGTGATGATATTGGTATGGACAGAAGGCAGGGAAATTCTGGGTAGAGAAGGGTAGGGTCCCTGGTGAACCTCTACCCTCAAGCCTGGACCCACGGCCCCACATGAGAACATGCGTTACCACTTGAATGTTGCCTTTTCCAAAACCACCCTGGTCCACCCCACCTCCCATCCTGTACCCATAAAAAGCCCAGGCCCCCCAAGCAGAGTGGCAGAGAAGCAGAGAAGAGAAGAGGCAGCCAGACATCAGAGAGAAGCAACTTGACTTCAGAGGAATGGCTTGACAGCAGGGATTCAGGGAAGAGTTCGGTCACAGATGGTCAAACGCCAGGGGAAGACCACCTTCCTGCTCCATCCCCTTTCCAGCTCTCCATCCGTCTGAGAGCCACTTTCATTGCAGTTACCGTCTCCATTTCATTCGTGTGACCTGATTCTGGATGCTAAACAAGAACTCAGGATGTAGAGGGCTGCCACACTGAGCTGTTAAACACTTAGCTGTCTGGGGACAGCAAGGCTAAAAGAGCACACTGTAACCCTCCCTCTGGGATGTCAGGGGTTGTGAACACCACCCTAGATGTTGCCCGCAGGGCTGGTCCAGTGTTCGTTTTTGCTGGTGCCCAAGGACACTCTCCTGGCTCCTGTACCAGCTCCCCTTCCCGCATGCTCCTGCTCCTGTGAGAAGCTGAGAGCTTTGAGCTGAGTAGAGGAGACACCACCTTCATGAGTCCCATGACAGGGTCAAGGGAACTATTCTGTTTCAGTAATTTCTCCCCTTATGTTAAAATTAGAAAAACATGTTTAAATTAGCAACATGTATGTTTTGTGTAGGTAAAACATTTCACTACTGAGAAAATAATAAAGGCTACTTGTATGAGGCATCATTTCGTGGTGTAAATAACAGCAACAAAAAAGATAACAAAATGGGAGTTGGATAAAAGGTTCTGCTAATGTTATTTTTGAATTTGATATCAGTAAGGTGGTGAGACCCAAGGAATGGGTTTAGCTCTCACACATTCTCACATATTATAAAATCTTATGTGTCATTCTTTTATGTGGTATTATTTTTAAGCACAGCTATTTTAAAATGATGTTTTAGGCTCTTTCTTTCATATATTCTTCCTTTTTTAATAGACTATTTTTTAGAGCAGCTTTAGGTTCACAGAAAAACTTTAGTGAAAATAGCAAGATTTCCCATACAGCCCCTGCCCTACATACATTTGTGACAACTGATGAACCTATGTTGACACATCATTATCACCTGAAGTCCATAGTTTAAATGAGGATTCCCTCTTGATGTTTTAAATTCTGTGGGATTTGTAAACATATAAAACTCCTGCATGTGCAACAGGTGAAAGAAAAGCATATTTTGCTCAGACCAAGGGTCAAGTGTCTAGCCACCTGTACTATTCCTGATCCCAGAAACAGTGACTCCCTGTGATCTAGGAAACCTTCCAACGATGGTGTCAGTTTCAAAAAACACTCTTGTAGGGAGAGAGATCCAAGATGGCCGATTAGCAACAGCTCAGGAATGTAGCTCCCAGTGAAAGCGCAGAGAACGAGTGGACACCACACTTTCCAACGAATTTTTGTTGCCCACAGACTGGGAGATTCCCAGCAGAGGAGCCACATGGGTCGCCAGCGCGACTCTTTTGTCCGGTGTGGCTGTTTTGCCAGTGCCCCAGCACGGCGCTTCTCGGTGCGGAGTATACGGACGGACGGGCTCGGCTGGTCCCATCCCCACAAGGAAAACAGCAATTGGAAGCACCGAGGACTGAGAGTTTCACAGCAAGCACAGTGAACCCGGGAAGGTCCGGCTCTGTGGGGAAGCGGCGTCCACCAAAGGAAAACTAAGAAACAAAAAAACTTCATCACCAGGCGGAGAGAGATCCAAGATGGCCAGGTAGCAGCAGCTCAGGATTGTAGCTCCCAGTGAAAGCGCAGAGAGCGAGTGGATGCTGCAATTGCAGACAAATTTTTGATGCCCACAAACTGGGAGATTCCCGGTGAAGGAGCCACACAGGTTGCTAGCGTGACTCTGTTGGCCGGCGTGGCTGTTTTGCCGGCGCTCTGGCTCGGCGCTTCTCGGTGCGAAGTATACGGGACTGGGTGCCCTTTTAGTCAGGCCCCGCTGGTCCCATTCCCACAAGGAGAAGAGCAATTGGAAGCGCTGAGGACTGAGAGCAAGCACAGCCGAACCTGGGAAGGCCCAGCTCTGTGGGGAAGGGGCGTCTGCTGAAGGAAAACTAAGAAACAGAGAAAACTTCATAACCAACAAGCTGGACATCCACTCAGAGACCCAATCTGAAAGTCGGCAATTACAAAGACGACAGGTGGATAAATCCACAAAAATGGGAAGAAACCAGTGCCAAAAGGCTGAGAACACCTGAAATCAGAATGCCTCTCCTCCTACCAGGGATCGCAGCTCCCCATCAGCAAGAGAACAAGGCCTGATGGAGGATGAGTGTGACAAACTCACAGAATCAGGCTTCAAAAGGTGGATAATAAGAAACTTCTGTCAACTAAAAGAACATGTTCTAACCCAATGCAAAGAAACTAAGAATCTTGAAAGAAGATTTAACGAAA
>PVKP010019331.1:0-42649 GCA_004027715.1 Plecturocebus donacophilus | reverse complement strand
AAAAAAAAAAAGCCAGGGTTGATGGGGCTGGGAGCAGTGGCTCACGCCTACAATCCCAGCACTTTGGGATTTGGGAGGCCGAGGCTGGCAGATCACCTGAGGTCAGGAGTTCGAGACCAGCCTGGCCAATACGGTGAAACCCCACCTCTACTAAAAATACAAAAAATTAGCCAGGTGTGATGGCGTGTGCCCGTGGTCCCAGCTACACAGGAGGCTGGGGCAGGAGAATCACTTGAGCCCTGAAGGCAGAGGTTGCAGTTAGCTAAGACTGCACCACTGCACTCCAGCCTGGACAAGAGCAAAACTCTGTCTCAAAAAAAAAAAAAATTAAAATTAAATAAATTTATTCATTCAGCTCCTATGTTCTAGGCACTGTTCCAGGAGTGAGGTTATAGCAATGTGGAAAACAAAGTCCTAACCATCATGAAATTTACATTCTAGTGGAGGGTGACATGTAATAAACTATGGTAGAGAGTCCCTAGAACACAATGCCTGACATGCAGTAGGCAGTACTCAAAATAAGTACTTGCTAAATAATGAACAGTGAATGAATAAACAGTATGTCAAATAGTAAGTGCTATGCAGAAAAATAAAACAGGGAAGGGGACCAGAGAAAGCAGAGGGCAGAGAGATAGCTTTTATTTTAAACAAGGCAGTTAAGGTATATTTCACTGATTAAGTGACAGTTGAGCAGAAACATGAAGGAGATAAGGGAGAAGGCCACACTGACATCTGGAAAAATGATGTTCCTGGAAGAAAAAAACACTACAAAGGCCCCAAGGCCTGGCATGCCGGAGCAACTGCAAAGGAGACCAGTGTGGCTACAGCACCAGGGAAAGTGGTAGGAAATGAAGTCAGAGCAGCTGGGAGACAGTGGTGCGGATCCTATATGGTCTTATAGACCATGGTAGAGATACTACCTTTTAAACCAGGTGGGATTTTAATCTCAGCACCAAGGTGACAGTTTTCAGCAAAGCAGTGACTTGATCTGATACACAGTTAAAAGAATAATTCTAGTCACTGTTAAAATTAGATTGAGGGGGCAAAGAGCAAAAGGAGGAAGACCATTTAGCTATTCCAGTAGCAACAGGGCAGGTGGTGGGAAGTCTTTAAATACTTGATATATTTTAAGGTGAAGTTGACAGGACCTACTGGTGGATTGGATGAGGAGAATGAAAAAATAGAGTTAAGGGAGACACTCTATATATTCAATGTATAGAAGAATAACAACTCTGAGATGGGGAGGACCTTTCAGAGAAGCAGATTTGAGAGGAGATGTTCTGAAGTTTTTTAATAAGTTCAGTAGGTTACTAGACACCCAAATGGAGATATCCAGTGAATAGCTGGATGTAAGTCTTGAGTTCAGGGAAAGACATTCAAGCTAATAATGTAAACTCATGAACTGTCAGGAAATAATGGCATTTAAAGTCTTGATCAAGTCCAGCTGAGCAATATAGCGAGACCCTGTCTCTACAAAAAAATAATAAATTAGCCAGGTGTGGGGGTGGGCACCTGTAGTCCTAGCTACTGAGGAGGGGCGGGAGGATTGCTTGAGACCAGGAATTCAAGGCTGTATACAGTCAACTATGATCATGCCACTGCACTTCAGCCTGAGCAACAGAGTGAGAACTTGTCTCTAAAAAATAAAGTACTGAAAAACAGCACCTAGGAAAAGAGTGTAGACAGAGAAAGTATCCAAGGGAAGCAATCTTCCCACCTCTGCCTCCCGAGTAGCTGGGATTACAGGTGCCCGCCACCACACCAGCTAATTTTTGTATTTTTAGTAGAAACAGCATTGCACCATGTTGGCCAGGCTGGTCTCAAACTCCTGACCTCAGGTGATCCACTCACCTCAGCCTCCCAAAGTGCTGGGATTACACGCATGAGCCACTGCACCCAACCGCCCCTTCTTTCTTTTATGGGACAGAGAGTTATTGATCATTTGCTAACTCAAAGGTTAGGTTTAATTTACAATTTCTCCTTAGAATCTCTAGACAAGAAGTACAGTTTCTGATGTCTTCACCTTAGAATTACTGCTATAAAGTAAGGCCTTTAACTTTCTGTGCTGTAGCAAGTATAGTCAAGTCTCAATAATCTATGCTAGTGAAGTAGCAAAATAATCACCAAAATCTGGATAATGTGAACATCCTTCATATCTTTCTGAAATGGCTACAACTTCTGAATGGACCGTGCTCTTTGGCTTCAGGCCTCTGCTTCCTCTGTCTGGAATACCCTTCCCTGTCCTCCACCTTACAGTCTGCTAGTTTGAAACTCCTTGCCTCTGGCCGGGTGTGGTGGCTCACGCCTGTGATCCAAGCATTTTGGAGGCCAAGGCAGGCAGATCACCTGAGGTCAGGAGTTCAAGACCAGCCTGACCAACATGGTGAAACCCCGTCTTAAAAATAAAATAAAATAAAATAAACTCCTTGCCTCAACCTGACCAGTAGCAGGGATTACAGATACATATCACCATGCCTAGCTAATTTTTAAATTCTTTTAGTAGAGATAGGGTCTCCCTATATTGCCCAGGCTGGTCTTGAATTCGTAGGCTCAAACAATCCTCCTGCCTCGGCCTCCCAAAGTGCAAGGATTACAGATGTGAGTCACCACATCCAACTATACCAACCCCAACACATTTCTTACATTTCTCAGAGAACCAAGAAGTGATCTCAAAACAGCAGTGTAGGGTCACCAGCACATGAGGTCAAACAGTTAACTACAAAATGGGTAAGATATATTGCTTGGGACCAAGTGCGGTGGCTCAACCCTGTAATCCCAGCACTTTGGGAGGCCAAGGCAGGCGGATCATAAGGTCAAGAGATCAAGATCATCCTGGCCAACATGGTGAAACCCTGTCTCTACTAAAAATACAAAAATTAGCTAGGCGTAGTGGCATGCGCCTGTGGTCCCAGCTACTCGGGAGGCTGAGGCAGGAGAACTGCCTGAACCTGGGAGGCGGAGGTTGCAGTGAGCTGAGATCCTGCCACTGCACTCCAGCCTAGCACCTGGTGACAGAGCAAGTCTCTGTCTCCAAAAAAAAAAAAAAGACAAATTGCTTTGAAGTGTCTGTTTCTGGCTTCTGGCTGGAGGCTACACTTCCCAGCCTGACAAAACAGCCACCGTGCAAGCTGCAACTGTTTATGAGAAATAAAGCTCTGTTTTCCGAAAGAAAAAAATTTTTAAAAGATGTATTTCTAGCTGTAGTAGCCTAGAAAGTAACAGGGGAAAAGCTCTCTCAATTTACTTTTACTTTATTTCTTATTATTTTTCTTTTTTTAGATAGGGTCTCGCTCTGTTGTCCAGACTGGAGTGAAGTGACACGATCATGGCTCACTGCAGCCTCTAACTCCTGAGCTCAAGTGATTGTCCCACCTCAGCCTTACAAGTAGCTGGGACTACAGATGCACGCCACCATACTCAGTTAATTTTTTTAATTTTTGAATTTTTTTGTACAGAAAGGGTCTAACTATGTTGCCCAGGCTGGTCTCCAACTCCTTGGACTCCAGTAATCCTCCCGCATCAGCCTCCCAAAATGCTGGGATTACAGGTGTGAACCACCATGCCCAGCCTACTATTACTTTAAATAAAAGAGAAACAGAAAGATAAATCTTAAGAAAGAGAAAAAGAAACCACTTTAAAAAAAAGTGTGTAATGACTTCTGGATTCAAGAAAAAAAAAACGCTACATGTTAGTAGTGCTTTTTTTTTTTGAGATGGATTCTCGCTCTGTCGCCCAGGCTGGAGTGCAGTAGCACCATCTCAGCTCACCTCAACCTCCATCTCCCAGGTTCACATTCACATGCCTCAGCCTCCCGAGTAGCTGGGATTACAGGCACACACCACCATGCTCGGTTAAATTTTTTTGTGTATTTTTAGTAGAGACAGGGTTTTGCCATGTTGGTCAGGCTGGTCTCGAACTCCACCTGCCTCACCACTTCATCCACCGCACTCGGCCAGTATGGCAAATTTAAATAGCTATAGGCCAGGCATGGTGACTCACATCCATAATCCCAGGACTCTGGGAGGCTGAGGCAGAAGAATCGCTTGAGCTCAGGAATTCAAAACCAACCTGAGCAACATAGCAGGACCTCATCTCTACTAAAAATAAAAATTAAAGAATTAGCCGCATGGTGGGCACACAGCTGTAGTCCCAGTTACTGAGGAGGCTGAGGTGGGAGGATTACTTGAGCCTGGGAGATTGAAGTGGCAATGAGTTATGACGGAGCCACTACACTACAGCCTGGGTGACAGAGCAAGACCTTATCCCAAAAAATATATAAAAATTAAAAATTAAAATTAAATAGCTGTAGTATGCTTGCTGAACCAGGTAGATTACAGAAAAAAAATTGCAGTCCCTGCCCCAAGGGAACTTAAGAGTCTTATTGAGGAATCCTTCCCACCCCTTCCAAACTCATAAATGTAAACATCAGAGAAAAGAGAGAAGAGATTCTCTAAAACAAGAGTTAGGAACTTAAGGTAAATGCATTGGCTGTTTGGGGGCAGAAAAATGATGACTGGCTGGAAAGCTTTTTGAGTTTAAGGTAAAGTTATCCCATACATTAAAGTCCATATATATGTATCACAAGCATCAGAAGCTATGGAAAGGTGCAATCCATAACTAGGAGTCAAGAAGCCTGTGTAACCTTGAGCAAGCTGCTTCACTCCACTGATTCAAAAATGGCTCTTCCGTAAAATGGGCATAATAAGAAAGTTGGCAAAGTTGCCTGTGATGATTAAACAAGTAATGTGAAATCATTTGAAAGGTTTTACGTGACATACCAACTTAAACTAAGAGGAAGCAACAATCATTCCTCTGACTGGAGCATAAATCCTGTGGTTCAACTTCCAAAGTCTAAACCTGACTCACCTTCTTAGCCTTGTCAACCCCCTCAACCAACCTGTGGTCACTGAGTAAGAGGAGACAAGTTATGTGTGAGGCTCCAGAGTTGGAGCAGTGACTACTTAGCCAGTTGTTATATGTCTCAGTGCCTTCATCTATAAAATGGATGGTGTGGAATTCACTCAGGTATCCATAAGATAATGCAAGTCTGAGGAAGGGAGTGGAGATTTTACCAAAAATGCGGAAAATATTTACATAACCATCCCACCACCCAGGGATAAATAACCAAGGTCAAATATCATCACTTCCTGAACATCATTAATCATTTAATCTCTTGCTTTATAGATGGGAGAACTGAGACCCTGACAGACGAAGTGGGTTGTAGAAGTCTCAGAGCTAGCCATGGGCAGAGTTAAGACTAGGGCCCAAAGCCTCAGATTCCAAAGTCCAGTGACCTTTGCCAGATCATAGCATCACCCAAGGTTCCTGTATGACATGTTATCAACCCCAAGACATATTACAATTTAACCAACAACCAAATGTGGACTACGAGGAACTGTAAGACTCTAGGAGAAGCAGGGAGGCTGAGAGCTGGGGGAGCTGGGAAAGGTAAGGCTTCACTGAGTAGGTGCACTAAGTCCCAAAGGTACATAACAGTACCTCTAACACTTGCTAATATTTTTAATTCCCTCTTCTATTATGTCTCCCTATGAGACAGGACCCTCTGCAGAGACCACATCCAGTTTAGTGGTTAAGTAGTTATCTCTGGACTCAAATTGACTAAATTCAAATCCTTGCTTTACCCCTTCACCAATCTGTACCTCTGCAAAACTGACCTAATATCATCACCCATTTCAGGAGGTTTTGTGAGGATTAAATGTGTATAAGCAGTCAATACTAATGGGTTTTTAATCACTTTATTTATTTTTTGAGACAGAGTCTCACTCTGTCGCCCAGGCTGGAGTGCAGTGGCGCAGCCTCGGCTCACTGCAACCTCTCCCAGGTTCAAGAGATTCTCCTGCCTCAGCCTCCCAAGTAGCTGGGACTACAGGCACATGCCACCAGGCCCAGCTAATTTTTTGTATTTTTAGTGGAGACGGGGTTTCATCATGTTAGCTAGGCTGGTCTCAATCTCATGACCTCATCATCCACTGGCCGAGGTCTCCCACAGAGCTGGGATTAGAGACATAAGCAACTGTGTCCTAATCACTTTATTTATAATGTGTCCTTTTTTTTTTTTGAGATGAAGTCTCACTCTGTTACCCAGGCTGGAGTGAGATGGTGTACAGTCTCAGCTCACTGCAACCTCCACCTCCTGGGTTCAAGCAATTCTCCTGCTTCAGCCTCCCTAGAAGCTGGGATTACAGGTGTGCACTGTATTTTTGTGTATTTTTAGTAGAGATGGGGGTTTCACCATTTTGGCCAGGCTGGTCTTGAACTCCTGACCTCAGGTGATCCACCCGCCTCAGCCTCCCAAAGTGCTGGGATTACAGGCGAGAGCCACCACGCCTGGCCAATGTATCCTTTTTTATATATAAAGACTAGAAATTACCCAAGAACACTGCATGTAGTAATTATTGCTTTGCAAGAATTTTGTTATATGTGTACGCATAAATGTCTTAAGTCATAATGTAAAATTTGTTTCTTACAGTGATTTTTTTAAAAATGTGAGAGACACTAAATACATAAGGCTCAGAACAATGCCTAGCACAAGGTAAGCACTCTTACTGTGTTATAACTGTTTAATGTGTTTGTAGGGTTATATAAACTAATATGAAAGCACTTTGGAAAATATATCTGATAGCAACATAAGTTAAAGGCAAAAAGCCCTTCTTTTGTGTATCAAACTCACACAATCAGAGCCCTGCTCAGGCACCTATTTGATTGGCCCACTGAAGAGGCCACAGACTGAAGAACCTAACACTCTGTCACGCTCTGTCAATCTCTGCAGATAAACGGAGGTTTGGTGCCAGAGTGTATTTATTTTTACCTGGTTGGGGTGTTGGGGTGGGAAAGGCCAGAGTCAAGCCCATGGGGAGCTGAGGGAAGCAAATGAGTCATACAGAGAACTGTTTGCTCCCCCGGAGCCAGGCAGACTCAAAAGTGCCACAGCCAAGGCCAGACTGACAGATACCTGAGTCTCTGGGCGGGCTGAATCACTTTCCCCTCCCTATCCTCACCAGACACCGCATAAGAGCATTTGAGACCGCCCATTACAGGTGTAGCTCATATCAAGAAAAGCTGAAGCCGCCTAGCAGATACAAAAAGGGGCTGACTACACAACAACAGATTACCTGAAGGGTTCATTTAAATGACAAGTTCACCTAAACGTTTAAAATAGCATTTAAATTCCAAAACTCTGATTTACAGAAAAATCTGGAAAATGTGCTCACCAGTAAGGAAATCTGGAGGTCCATTCCCGACACTGTGTGACCTTGAATTAGGCACTTCATCTTTAAGTGTCTTCCTCTGTTTAAAAAAGAGAGAGAGATAAGAACACCTACCTCAGAGGCTCATGGTAAAAATTAAACATAGGATGCGGTGAAATGCCTGGCATCGAATGTGCTGGCACTGGCCAATGCACAATAAACACCTGTCCCCTCTAAACTAAAAGTGAACACTAATTACGTGAAACTGTTAATAAGATTCACCGGCCAATTGGCTTGTGAAAAAGTCAGAGGCATTCTAGTCTCTTTACGGAAGTTGTCTTGCTTTTAAAAGCTTTATAAACCATCTCTTGTTCTCCCTAGCACAACAGACCATGCTAGGAAGTCTAGAAAAGCAGTAATTTATCTCATTCCTTAAATTAAGCAGAAGTTTCTAAATGCTTTGGTACAGTGGGGACCCAAATTATCCTTTGATACTGCCCCCCATTATCCATTATTAAGCTTTAAAAGAGCGAAAGGCTAAACATTGTGCCCACATTTTACAGTTACTCGCGTTCCTGTTTCAAATTAAAGGGAGGAAAACGCGTTAAAGTTAGGCCTCCGAGCTTCAGACCAGCCTGCGGGGTTTTTTTTAATCCCAGAGGAATCATAAGACTCGCAGAGCGGGGAAGGCCCGGGGGAGGAAGGGGGGTGCATTCTAGAGCTTTCGGGCGGACCCCAGTATCTCGTCGGCGACAAATGATAGCCACGTGTCGCCATTTTGTCTTCCAGAAATATGGCGGCCGCGCCGCGGGGAAGGAACTGGGAAGGCGGAGTAGCGCCACGTTGGCCGCTTTCCCTGAGGAATTCTGAAGCACGTTGCGCACGGAGAATTTTCTGGTCTGGCTTAGGCCAAGGGGAAAGGGCAGAAATCACAACTCGTAGGCCAGCGTCTCGAGCGACACTTCCTCAGCGGGAGGAACCGGCAGCAAAAGACTTTCCAAGATGGCGGGCCCGCCCCCGGAGAGCCGGGCGCGGCAGGTGTGCCCATGGGCCTGAAAGACAGCCGTGGGAGCCCACACCGCGCGAGAAAAGCCGGAGAAACGCGCTGAAGCCCCAGTCTGCACCCCTTGAACAAAGAGGCCTCCACCGGCGCACACTGTTGTTTTTAATGTCGGACAAGGGTGCCGCGGGGGAAACAACACAAGGGCAGGAGGTGGGGGTTTCTGTGGTTTTAACCGAAACTTGTGAAACGCAAACAAAGCATTATGTAAATGGACGCCATTCTTTTTAATACCACGTTTCTAGCACGCCCCACAAACAGCAGAGCCGCGATTCGAGCGGCGGCCGTGAGTGAGTTTCGGTCTTTCTGCCCACCGACCGCCACCGGGGGGCAGGGGCGAGGGTGGGGGCGGGGGTTCATGCGGGGCGCCCGCGCGCACCCGCTCCGCAGGCCTCGCCTCGCCGCCCCTCCCCCCCGGAAGAAGGCCGGTGCCCCTCCCGTTCCCCCCCACCCTCGCGCATGCGCCCTGATCACCTCACGCGCACGTTTTAAACCCGCGGCGTCCCGGCTGGTGCCTGCAGTTTCCGCTGGGGCTGCCCGTGTCGTTCCGCGCAGGAATCCCTTATGTACAGCAGAAAAATAATGTTTGTCTACCATACACAAGACTAGTATTTTCAGTCACCTGCCAGTGCCGTTAGAGTTAATAAAATACGTATTCATTTTAAAACTTTGCCGGACTCAACAGCTTCCCCCCATAGTGCGCTTCTTTCTCACTACTGCAGTGTCAAAAAGGTTTTTTTTAAGGACCATGTGAGGGTTGGCGCAATCCTGTGACCTAAAAAAGACGGGTCCTCATTTTTTTTCAAGGGGTCCTGCGCAGCAAGCACTTCCGGGGTCAGAGGGTACGCGGGGTTGAAAGCGGGCTTCCCGCCCCGCCCAGACCGCCGAGGCTGCCGCCGGAGTCGCCACCGCCGCGCCCTCGCCCACCCGCCAGCCCGCCGCTCCCGGCCCCGCTCGCCCCCTCCGCCGCCGCCGCCCGCCCCTGAGACTACGCTGCGGCCTCCCGCCCGCTCCCGCTCGCTCCCGCGGCCCTCGCTCGCCTCGCGCCGGCAGTTTTGGGCCTACACCTCCCCTCCCCCCGCCAGCCGCCAAAGACTTGACCACGTAACGAGCCCAACTCCCCCGAACGCCGCCCGCCGCTCGCCATGGATGCCGGTGTGACTGAAAGTGGACTAAATGTGACTCTCACCATTCGGCTTCTTATGCACGGAAAGGAAGTAGGAAGCATCATTGGGAAGAAAGGGGAGTCGGTTAAGAGGATCCGTGAGGAGAGTGGCGCGCGGATCAACATCTCGGAGGGGAATTGTCCGGAGAGAATCATCACTCTGACCGGCCCCACCAATGCCATCTTTAAGGCTTTCGCTATGATCATCGACAAGCTGGAGGAAGATATCAACAGCTCCATGACCAACAGCACCGCGGCCAGCAGGCCCCCGGTCACCCTGAGGCTGGTGGTGCCGGCCACCCAGTGCGGCTCCCTGATTGGGAAAGGCGGGTGTAAGATCAAAGAGATCCGCGAGAGTACGGGGGCGCAGGTCCAGGTGGCGGGGGATATGCTTCCCAACTCCACCGAGCGGGCCATCACCATCGCTGGCGTGCCGCAGTCTGTTACCGAGTGTGTCAAGCAGATCTGCCTGGTCATGCTGGAGACGCTCTCCCAGTCTCCGCAAGGGAGAGTCATGACCATTCCGTACCAGCCCATGCCGGCCAGCTCCCCAGTCATCTGCGCGGGCGGCCAAGATCGGTGCAGCGACGCTGCGGGCTACCCCCACGCCACCCATGACCTGGAGGGACCACCTCTAGATGCCTACTCGATTCAAGGACAACACACCATTTCTCCGCTCGATCTGGCCAAGCTGAACCAGGTGGCAAGACAACAGTCTCACTTTGCCATGATGCACGGCGGGACCGGATTCGCCGGAATTGACTCCAGCTCTCCAGAGGTGAAAGGCTATTGGGCAAGTTTGGATGCATCTACTCAAACCACCCATGAACTCACCATTCCAAATAACTTAATTGGCTGCATAATCGGGCGCCAAGGCGCCAACATTAATGAGATTCGCCAGATGTCCGGGGCCCAGATCAAAATTGCCAACCCAGTGGAAGGCTCCTCTGGTAGGCAGGTTACTATCACTGGCTCTGCTGCCAGTATTAGTCTGGCCCAGTATCTAATCAATGCCAGGCTTTCCTCTGAGAAGGGCATGGGGTGCAGCTAGAATAGTGTAGGTTCCCTCGATAACCCCTCTTTGCTGTTTTCCCATGATCCAACTGTGTAATTTCTGGTCAGTGATTCCAGGTTTTAAATAATTTGTAAGTGTTCAGTTTCTACACAACTTTATCATCCGCTAAGAATTTAAAAATCACATTCTCTGTTCAGCTGTTAATGCTGGGATCCATATTTAGTTTTATAAGCTTTTCCCTGTTTTTAGTTTTGTTTTGGGTTTTTTGGCTCATGAATTTTATTTCGTTTGTCGATAAGAAATGTAAGAGTGGAATGTTAATAAATTTCAGTTTAGTTCTGTAATGTCAAGAATTTAAGAATTAAACGGATTGGTTAAAAAATGCTTCATATTTGAAAAAGCTGGGAATTGATGTCTTAAACTCTTTGTTGGTGCTTTTTTTTTCTCCCCTTTTAGCCTGAGGTGTTTGGAGGGAGGAGGGAGAAGGGTGGGCCCGTCCTTGGTATTCTCTCAAGCTCTTCTCACCTTATCGGTAAGATTCCATTCCCTCTGTGCCCCAACAAAGGAACATGGCAGGCTGGGCCTGCTTTGGGATGTTTCCAGAGACAGAGGGGTTCAAGTTCCAGAGAGAGGCCTCTGCCCATTTCTCTGGTAGAAACAGGGTTTTCTCGAGGGGAAAAGGTGTGCCCACTCAGTAGGATCTCCGAATGGCAGAGCGTCCTCTCCATCTAACCAGTCCCCCCACCCCCACCTCACATGATAAACTTGGGAACAAAAAAAAAATATTCCGAGGTGGGAGGAGCCTGGGGAAGGGTTATGGGGGAGGGAAAGGAAGAGAAGGGAGGGCAATGGGGTGGGGGGTATTGGGGGCCTGGAGGAGGGCAACAGCTGCAGGGTGGTGGTGGGAATAGAGGGGTCTTGGTTGGGCAGCAGGGTTGGGAAGGGGGAGGGGATGGTACCAACAAGACGCACGTGTCAAGCATGCACCTGTGGCAAGCAGCCTGTCAGAGGATGTTATTACACCTGCCAAGTGGTGTATCCAGGAACAAAAGAGGCCCAGTGTCCAGTTCTTAAGCAGTGTGCAATGTTTAGAGAATCGCTATACCAGAAATAATCCTGCCTTAATGGGTCAGTCTTAACTGACTATAACCTAAGAAGATCTGGGTGTTAAAGATGCAGATTCCTGTGTCCCACCCCAAAACTAATCAGCTGCATTTTTAATACCCCAAAGGAGTCTTAGATGTGAATGCCACTGATTGTCTTCAGTGGAGGAAGATCCTGTTGTTAAGGAGGAGCTACCTCACACCCACATCAGCCAATGGGACAGACCTGACCTGATGAGAGAAGGAAAACTGCTAGGCAAAGGCAACATTAGAAACAATAGTACACGAAAATAGAGCCTGAGATGAGGGAAAGAAGAAACAATAGTATCAAACAATAGACCACTAGGTGCCAAAGTGGGTAGTTCAAACCCCAGCCACTATGGGAGATCACTCATGGCAAAGAGAAGTTCTTGTGGGAGGGAGGTATTATCTGCAGTAAATATTTGTTGAGGCTTATTCTCTACAGGACATCTTCCTGAGGTACAGGCCTGGTTCTGAGAGTCCCTGGAGGTTAAGATTGGGGTCTGCCATGCGCTTCACACTATGGCCATGCAGAGTTAGGCAAGCAGTAACTGAAAGGAGCCCAAATTTGCTCTCACATTTGAGTTCTGCCTCTTATTCATGGCTTTGGGCAAATTATTTAATCTCTGTAAGCAAAGATGTTAAAAGTAACACCTCCTGGGCTTGTGAAAATAAGATGAAAGCATGTATGTAAGGCAGACAGTGCTTAGAACACTAAATTTCAGTGTACTCTGGATTATAAAAAGCCAAAAGGCACATTTCTGGGGGCTGAGGATAGGCCACAACATCTGGGCAGAGAAAGCATGATTAAAAGGTAGGGAACAAAGCAATGTGTATTAAATGAGTTTAACTGAGAGGCTAAGACAGGTGGGGAGGGAGGGGGACCTAGTGAAGACCCAGAAGTGAGAACCATGCCTTCTGGGAACAATGAGCACAAATCCAAATCAAGGCAGGAGTGGATAGTAAGCTTGAACCCTCAAACACCAAGCTGAATAGTCTGTAAAGAACCCCTGAAATGCTGGGTGAAGCAGGTCAAACGCCTTATGAAAAGCAGGCCTTAATACGAAAAATTAAGCTGGATATGGTGGCTCATGCCTGTAATTCCAACACTTTGGGAGGCCGAAGTGGGCAGATCACTTGAGGTCAGGAGTTTGAGACGAACCTGGGCAACATGGCAAAACTTCATCTCTACAAAAAAAAAAAAAAGAAAGAAAAATTAGCCAAGTGTGGTGGTGTGTACCTGTAGTCCCCAGCTACTGGGGAGGCTGAGGTAGGAAGATCATCCTGCACCTGGAAGGTAGGTTGAGGCTGCGGTGAGCTATAGTCACACCAGTGCAGTCAGCCTGGGCAACAGAGCAAGAACCTGTCTCAAAAAAGAGAAGTAGGCCTCAAACTTTCCTGAACCTCCTCCTCACTGCATCTTATATTGGGGAAAGCTGGCAATAATTTGTAAAATAATGATTTAGGCAGCAAGGCAAAATGAATTGCTACTTGGAGAGATGAAAGGCAGGAATAGCAGTTGCCAAAGTACCTCAAGGAAGAAGCAGGCTCTAATATAGGCTGGCAAGTGGTATCAATAGGAATGCAAGGAAAGGAGCTAGTCAATGCAGAGAAATTGAAACTAGGTGTGGAGGCCAGAGAAAGATGTAGACGGAACAGTGAATTCAGGCATGGTGATAGAAGTAGATGCAGACAGAAGTATTCAACGCGTAGCTAGAAACAGGAGACAAGACTGACGCGAAGTCAGAGCTGCATAAGGACGGAGGTCAATGAGGGGAAGGGACTAGAGATGAAGTTTTGGGGTATCTTATTGGGTCGAAGAACCTGGTTTTCTTGTTCACTGCATATTCTAGTTCCTGTCACCATACTGACACATAGCAGGGACCAATATAATATTTGTAAAGTGTGTATGGAAGAGGCAGTCAGTGAGGACCAAAGGAATAGTTGAAGCAGCAGGAGAGAAATCAGGAGAGTCCCCTTGAGAGAAGTCAAGGAAGAACAGTCCAGGGCTGAGGAGTGAAAATATTGCTGTAAGGTGGTTATTTCACAGATTTGATTGAACACCTACTATGGGCAAAGTACTCTGAACTACAATGTGCTGTTGTGGTGCACTTGGAAGATGTCTAGTAGCTGATTATAGTTAGAATATGATCTTTGGTAAAGGGAGGCAGAGGAGGTGGAAGAAGCCCTAAAATTATCTGGGGCTAAATTATCACCAGCTTTGAATGCCATAACAAAGGCTTTGAGCTTCGTACTGAAAATCAGTGGTCTCCAAACATTTTCTTAAAGTGTAGGCCTTCAATAGCAAGTCTTTAGCGTATACCTTTGTAACATGTTTGTTTACTTATGAATTGTATATGTAGGCTAATCCTCATGCTTATATATAAGCTATATATAAGCAGAATTCTACATATGATATGCATTATAAACACAAAAATTAAATATTTGTTTAAAAACAAGTGAAATCTCTTACGAATCAGACAAGAGAAATTTTACTAATTGAAATCTTATTTATTTATTTATTCTGAGACGGAGTCTCACTGTTACCCAGATGAGTGCCTCAGCTCACTGCAACCTCTGCCTCCTTGCTTCAAGCAATTCTCCTGCCTCAGCCTCCCAAGTAGCTGAGATGACAGGTTCCCACCACCATGCTCAGCTAATTTTCGTATTTTTGTATTTTTTTTTCATGTCAGATGGGTAATGTGCCAACGTCATAACAAAGTTTAAGGGTGGCACATCTCACACAAGCATGTGAACACCCAATCATCATGCTCATGAACTACAAAAGGATCAATTTTTGTATTTTTAGTAGAAACGGGGTTTCACCATGTTGGCCAGGCTGGTCTTGAACCCCTGACCTCAGGTGATCTGCCTGGCCTCAGCCTCCAAAAGTGCTGGGATTACAGGTGTGAGCCACCTTGACTGGCCTAAATTATTTTATTTTGAGACAAAGTCTCACTCTGTCATCCACGCTAGAGTGCAGTGGCATAGTCACGGCTCACTGCAAGCTCAACCTCCCAGACTCAGCTGATCCTCCCACCTCAGCCTCCTGGGTAGCTGGGACTACAGGTGTGTGCTAACATGCCCGGTTAATTTTCGTATTTTTTTTTTGTAGAAACAGGGTCTCACTATATTGCCCAGGCTGGTCTCGAACTCCTGGGCTCAAGCAATCCACCCACCTTTGCCTCCCAAAGTGCTGGAATTACAAGTATGAGTAACTGCGCCTGGCCGAGATCTAAATTTTTTTTTTTTTTTAGACGGAGTCTCGCTCTGTTGACCGGGTTGGAGTGCAGTGGCGCAATCTCAGCTCACTGCAACATCCGCCTCACAGGTTCAAGCAGTTCTCTGCCTCAGCTCCCAGAGTAGCTGGGATTACAGGTGCCTGCAACCACACCCAGCTAATTTTTGTATTTTTAGTAGAGACGGGTTTTCACCGTCTTGCCCAGGGCGGTCTTGAACTCCTAACCTCGTGATCCATCCACCTGGGCCTCCCAAAGTGCTGGGATTACAGGCGTGAGCCACCACTCCCAGCCCAATATCTACATCTTAATAGTTTTGTTGTTGTTGTTGTCGTTGTTTTTCAAAATGAGTCTAGCTCTATCTCCCGGGCTAGAGTGCAGTGGTGCAATCCTGGCTCACTGCAACCTCAGCCTCCCGGGTTCCAGCAATTCTGCCTCAGCCTCCCAAGTAGTTGGGATTACAGGTGCGCACCATCACATTTGGCTAATTTTTATATTTTTAGCAGAGATGAGGTTTCACCGTGTTGGCCAGGCTGGTCTCAAACTCCTGACCTCAGGTGATCTGCTCGTCTCGGCCTCCCAAAGTGCTGGGATTACAGGCGTGAACCACCATGCCTGACCAATCTTAATAGTTTTTTTAGCCCTTCACCCCCGTCCTTTCAGACACCAAAGGAATTCTGGGGAAAACAATTTCACTGGAATGAGTATGCTTGGGGAGCAGAATTTCAGAAGAATGATGTGGGGAAGACAATTTGCAGCAGGAGAGGAGGACATAGTGAGTAAGGGAATGGAGGCAAGGGTATCCACTGCTCAAATACTTGATGGTGCAAAGAAATAAGTCAAAAACTTAAGCGGGAGAATTGGGGAAAAGATTGTTTTGTTTTATTGGTTTTGAAAGGAACCTCACTAAAGGCAGATAATAAGGAATCAATAGTAAGCTGAATGTTAAAGGTACAGGTAAGAGAAGACTATGGCTCTACCCATAGTCCGTTCGACTGTTGGAATTGAACTCTGTCCCCTCTTCCAGAGGAACTTGCATCTCAGAATTCCTCTCCTTTGTCCTTTCTCTTTGGCGCAGCTTGAACATGTCCTGTCCTCTTCTGGATGGAGGACTGGAAACTGATGAGGCCCCTAGGCAGTTGCTGTTTCTTGTCACAGCCTCGTTCCTGCTACCAGCTGTTAGGCCACAGCCACTGCCATAGTTGGGAAGAACCCAAACAGGTTGACAAACACCTGTTGTGTCACAGCCATAGTAGTTGTATCATGCATTTAGACTCCCCCAGTCCCCAATCCCCTCCTTTGCCCCACGCAAATATAGACACACACACACATGCACACACGTACATGACCACCACGTGCTCCCCTCCAGCCAGTAGTTTGGACAGTGAATCACCACCCTTGGGTTCACCCCTAGAGCAGCTGCTTACTCCATGTGACCTGAAAAGTAAGCAGTATTTACCAAGAGCTTGAGGTTTCTGAGTTGAACCCACGTCACCCTTGCTACTCCTGGCTATCCCAAGTGGTGAACCACATACTGTCCAGCTCTCTGAACTGCCACTTCCTGCCAGTGAGACGGCGCCAGCCAGACGTACAAATAGGCAGTCACTGCAAGAGAAGCCTTCCACTACCAAGTCCTCTGGTCACCTCACCCAGCCTGGGCACCTGAGAGGCCTTCCTAAAATTCAAATCTAAACACGTGTCCCCTGATCAAAGGCCTTCCAGTCCCTCTTCACCCCCATGGTCTACGAAAGAAAACCCAAACTGTTCAGCACAGCTTTCCAGGCCCTTGAACATCTGTTCCCCACCATCCTCCCCAGTGCAAGGCCCACCAGTCTCCTGCCACTACCTTCAGCCTTCCGTACAAAATAACTGGCAGTTCCCCCAAAGTCATTCTGTATGGGCATCCTTGCCTGTGGGACATCATTATTTCTTCACCCTTCTGATCCTAGCTCTGCTCTTCTTCCTTACCTGCCTGGGTGCTAGGGCTCCTGCTCTTTCAGCAGCAACATTCTGCAAGGAAAATCACTCTGTGCTGAGACTGGGAGACCTGAGTTCTAGTCCTGGCTCTGGTATTGGCTCACTGGGAGAGCTTGGACAAATTTCTCCCTCTTTCTGGGTCTTAGTCCTCCATCTGAGAAGACGGGGTAAGTTCAGACCCATGATTCTCCGGCTGCTTTAGAAAATAAGGCTTCCTTTGTGGGCACCCATCCCAGCTTCTGCCTCCTGCCACAGGGCTGACTTCTGACACACAGGCCTTCTGTAAGCACTCTAAGAGAGAAAAGCGGAAGTTGACAAAAAACTGGCAGCAACAAGCCCCAGCTTGGCATTTCGGGTAACTATTCATGGGCACTTGATTGAGGAGGAAGTTGAAAGGAAGAACTTCAGAGAGATTTGGTCAGAACATACCTGATCTATCGTGCCTGTCACTTCAGACTTTTTCTTATTTTATTTTTATTTTTAATTTAATTTAATTATTTGTTCTTTTTTGAGACAGAGGCTCACTCTGTCGCCAGACTGGAATGCAGTGGCGTGATCTTGGCTCACTGAAACTTCTGCCTCCCAGGTTCAAGCAATTGTCCTGTCTCTGCCTCCCAAGTAGCTGGAATTACAGGCATGCACCACCACGCCTGGCTAATTTTTGTATTTTTAGTAGAGATGGGGTTTCATGATATTGGCCAGGCTGTTCTCAAACTCCTGACCTCAGGTGATCCACCTGCCTTGGCCTCCCAAAATGCTAGAATTACAGCTGTGAGCCACCTCGCCAGCCTTTTTTCTTATTTATTTATGTATTTATTTAGAGGCAGGGTGTCACTCTGTCACAGAGGCTGGGGTGCAGTGACACAATCTAGGCTCACTGTAACCTCCGCCTCCCAGGTTCAAGCAATCCTCCCACCTCAGCCTCCCGAGTAATTGGGACTACAGTTGTGAGGCACCACGCTGGCTGGGTTTTTTTGTATTTTTTGTAGAGACAGGGTTTTACCATGTTACCCAGGCTGGTCTCGAACTCCTGGGCTCAAGTGATCCACCTGCCTCAGCCTCCCAAAGTGCTAGGATTATATGTGTAAGCCACTGTGCCCAGCCTGCGCAATTTTTCAATCAAGAAAGCAATATATGAAGCCTGGCATGGTGGCTGACACCTATACTCCCAGCACTTTGGAAGGTGAAGGCAGGAGGATCAGTTGAGGCCAGGAGTTAGAGACCAGTCTGGGCAACATAATGAGACCTTGTCTCTATTATATATTAGAAAAACAAAAATTTAAAGGCCAGGAACAGTGGTTTATGCCTATAATCCCAGCACTTTGGGAGGCCAAGGCAAGAAGATCAGTTGAGGACAGGAGTAGACCTCATCTCTATTATATTAAAAAAAAAAGAAAGAAAGAAAAAAGGCCGGGCACAGTGGCCCACGCCTGTAATACCAGTACTTTGGGAGCCAAGGAAGGCAGATCACAAGGTCAGGAGATCAAGACCATCCTAGCCAACATGGTGAAACCCTGTCTTTACTAAAAATACAAAAAATTAGCTGGGTGTGGTGGCGAGCACTTGTAGTGCCAGCTACACAGGAGGCTGAGGGCAGGAGAATCTCGTGAACCTGGGAGGCAGAGGTCGCAGTAAGCCAAGATTACACCACTGCACTCCAGCCTGGGTGACAGAGCAAGACTCTGTCTCAAAAAAAAAAATTCTTGTTGCTATTAACATCCTCTATTCTTTGTTGTATGCATATATAAATATACTATTTTTCAATATATAGAGACACAGTATATGTGTCTATATATATGTACATATATATATACAGAGAGAGAGAGAGAAAGAGAGAACACATAAATATACTTTTATTTTTTGAGACAGGGTCTCACTCCATCGCCCAGGCTGGAGTGCAGTGGTGCGATCTTGGCTCACTGCAATCTCCGCCTCCTGGGTTCAAGCAATTCTCCTGCCTCACCCTCCTGAGTAGCTGCAATTACAGGTGCTCACCACCCTGCCTAGCTAATTTTTGTATTTTTAGAAGAGATGGGGTTTTACCATGTTGGCCAGGCTGGTCTCGAACTCCTGACCTCAAGTGATCCGCCCACCTTGGCCTCCCAAAGTGCTGTGATTACAGGTGTGAGCCACCATGCCCAGCCAAATTTACCATTTTAAAGCGTACAATTTAGTGGTTTTTAGTATATTCACAAGATTGTGTAATCATCATCACTATCTTATGCCAGTCGTCTTCATCACTCCAAAAAGTAACCTTTTCATCTATTACCAGTCCCTTCCATCCTGCCTCACTTCCTGTCTCCACCTCCGATCTCTGGCAAGCACTAATCTACTTTCTGGCTCTATGAATTTGTTTATTCTGCACCTTTCATCTAAATAGAATTATACAATATGTGGCCTTTTGTGTCTGACTTCTGTCATTTAGTATAAGTTTTCAAGGTTTGTCCATGTTGTAGCATGATTCAGTACTTTTCTTTCTTTTTTTTTTTTTTGAGATGGAGTTTTGCTCTTCTTGCCCAGGCTTGAGTGCAGTGGCACAGTCTGCTCTCCGCCTGCCAGGTTCAAGCGATTCTCCTTCCTCGGCCTCCCCAGAAGCTGGGATTACAGGCATGTGCCACCACAGCCTGCTAGTTTTGTATTTTAGTAGAGACAGGGTTTCTCCATGTTGGTCAGGCTGGTGTCGAACTCACAACCTCAGGTGATCCACCCAAAGTGCTGGGATTACAGGTGAGAGCCACTGCACCCAGCTAATTTTTGCTTTTTTAGTAGAGATGGGGTTTCACCATGTTGGCCAGGATGGTCTCTATCACTTGACCTGGTGATTGCCCACCTTGGCCTTCCAAAGTACTGGAATTATAGGCATGAGCCACCACGCCTGGCCTAATTTTTTGAATTTTTAATACAGATGAGGTTTTGCCATGTTGCCCAGGCTGGTCTCAAACTCCTGGCTTTAATGATCCGCCCGCCTTAGTCTCCCAAAGTGCTGGGATTACAAACAAGCCACCATGCCCAGCCACTTTTTTTTTCTTTTTTCTTTTTTTTACCGTAGCCATTTTTGAGGGTGTAAAGTGGCACCTCATTTAGTTTTGACCTGCAGTTCCCTAATTGAGTGTCTTTTCATTTGCTTATTGGCCATTTACATACCGTTTTTTTTTTTTTTTTACTCAGTCTCACTATTGTCCAGGAGGGCAATGGCGCAATCTCAGCTCACTACAACCTCTGCCTGCCAGGTTCAAGCGATTCTCCTGTCTTAGCCTCCCAAGTAGCTGGGATTACAGGCACCTCCCACCACACCCAGCTAATTTTTTGTGTTTTTAATGGAGACGGGGTTTAACCATGTTGGCCAGGCTGGTCACAAACTCCTGACCTCTGGTGATCCACCCACCTCAGCCTCCCAAAGTGCTGGGATTATAGGCATAAGCCACCATGCCCAGCCAATGTATGTATCTTCTTTGGAGAAATGTTTATTAACATCCTCCCCAACTTGGAAACATAGTGAAAACCCATCTCTACTAAAAATGTTAAAAGTAAAAAAAAAAAAATTAGCAAGGTGCCATGGTATGTGCCTGTGGTCCCAGCTACTTGGGAGGCTGAGGCAGGAGAATTACTTGAACCCAGGAAGTGGAGAGTGTAGTGAGCCAAGATTGTGTCAACACACTGCTTCCTGGGCAACAGAGCGAGACTCCATCTCAAAAAAATAAAATAAAATAAAATCCTTTGCCCATTTAAAAATTTAAGTTGTCTTTTTATTATTGAATTATAAGAGTTCTTTATATATTCTATGTGCTAGAACCTTATTAGACATATAATTTGTAAATATTTTCTCCCATTCTGTGAGTTGTCATAACTTTCTTGATAATGTCCTTGAGGCACAAACATTTTTAATTTTAATAAAGACCAATTTTTTCTCTTTCCTTTTTTTTTTTTTTTTGGTAGTGGCTGCTTGTGCTCTTGTTGTCATATGTAAGAAACCATTGCCTAATTTAGGTCATGAAGATTTATACTCATGTTTTCTTTTATGAGTTTTATAGTGTAATAACTAGAACTACGAAACTCTTAGACAAAAACACAAAAAAAGAAAACAAAAATATAAATCTTCATGATCTCAGATTTAAGTTTTTGATTCATTTTATGTTAATTTTTGTATATGGCGTAAGAGTCCAAATTCGTTCTGTTGCATGTGGATATTCAGTTGTGCCAACATCATTTGTTGAAAAGACTATTCTTTCATTATTTTCTAATTTTTCCCCATTTTTTACCTTAAAAATTTGTGAACATTTTCACTACAATAAATACTACAATTTTGTGGTCTTTTTATTTATTAATCTTATGTTATTTTTTTAACCTCTCTCCTGTTTATGTCATCAAGATGAAACATTTTGTCTTTCCCTAAGTAATCTATCCTTTTCCCTATTGATGTGTGATGCTTTTATAACACCGTTTTTATTCTAGACTTTTCTGTGTTATTGACATATCTGTCTTTTCCTGTGCAAGCTCCACACTGTATGGTTACTGCTTCTGAGTACTAAATGGTAATGACTGGTAGCATTAGCCTTATAGCATTTTTCAACATTTTAAAATTATTTCCTCAAACGGAAGTTTTATAGTATAAGAAACTTTTTACCCAAAATGCGGGCTCAAACAGAAGTCTGCCTCAGAATATATCAGAAAATATTTTTAAATACACAATAATTTTTTTCATTTAAACTTTTGATTCTTATTACATCAAAATACTTCCAAAATAAATTAATTAAAATTTAAAATTCATACTACATTTTCCAATCTAGGTACATAGTGTTTCTTTTCTTTTCTTTTCTATTTTTTTTTTTTTTTTGAGATGGAGTCATTCTCTGTCACTGGAGCTGGAATGCAGTGGCATGATCCTGGCTCACTTCAATCTCCGCCTCCCAGGTTCAAGCAATTCCTTGCCTCAGCCTCCTGAGTAGCTGGATTACAGGTGCGTACCACCATGCCTGGCTAATTTTTTTTTTTTTTTGAGACGGAGTCTCACTCTGTTCAGCCCAGGCTGGGTACAATGGTGTGATCTCGGCTCACTGCAACCTCTGCATTCCAGGTTCAAGCGATTCTCCTGCCTCGGCCTCCTGAGTAGCTGGGATTACAGGCACCTGCCACTATGACCGGCTAATTTTTGTATTTTTAGTAGAGACCAGGTTTCACCATGTTGGCTAGGCTGGTCTCGAACTCCTGACCTCAGGGGATCCACCTGCCTCGGCCTCCCAAAGTGCCAGGGTTACAGCCACGAGCCACTTTGCCAGCCGATTTTTTTGTATTTTTAGTAGACAGGGTTTCACCATCCTGTCTGGTCTTGAACTCCCAATTTCGTGATCCTCCCGCCTCGGTCTCCCAAAGTACCAGGATTACAGGCATGAGCCACCATGCCCAGCCTCTTTTGATTTTTAAAGATTCTCTTTATGGTTCTGAATGGTTTCTTTATAATGTCGTTCACATTACTGGTTGAGTTTTTTCCCGCATATTTTTTATTTGTGGTTGTTATTAGAAGTGGAAGTTTTGGCAGGGTGTGGTGACTCACGCCTGTAATCCCAGCACTTTTGGAGGCCGAGGTGGGCGGATCACTTGAGGTCAGGAGTTCGAGACCAGCTTGGCCAATATGGTGAAACCCCATCTCTACTAAAAATACAAAAATTATCTGGGCATGGTGGTGGGCATCTCTAATCCCAGCTGCTAGGGAAGCTGAGGTAGGAGAATGGCTTAAATTTACCAGGAGGTGGAGGTTGCAGTGAGCTGAGATGCGAGATGGCACCACTGCACTCAAGACTGGATGACGGAGTGAGGCTGTCTCAAAAAAATAAATAAATAGCTGGGCAAGGTGGCTCATGCCTGTGATCCAGCATTTTGGGAGGCTGAGGTGGGCAGATCACTTGAGGTCAGGAGTTCAAGACGAGCCTGGCCAACATGGAGAAACCCTGTCTCTACAAAAATACAAAAATTAGCCAGGCATGATGGCAGGTGCCTGTAATCCCAGCTATTGAAGAGGCCGAGGTGGAAGAATCTCTTGAACCTGGGAGCCAGAGGTTGCAGTGAGCTGAGATTGTGCCATTGCACTGCAGGCCGGGCGACAGAGCGAGACTCCGTCTCAAAATAATTAATTAATTAAATTAATCAATTAAAAAATAAAAAAGTAAAAGAAGTGGAAATTTTTCAAATATAATATCTTATTTCCCACTCTGTCACCGAGGTTGGAGTGCAATAGTGCAATCTTGGCTCACTGCCACCTTCACCTCCCGGGTTGAAGTGATTTCTCCTGCCTCAGCCTCCCAAGTTGCCGGGATTACAGGTGTGTGCCACCGTGCCAGCCTAATTTTTATATTTTTAGTAGAGATGGGGTTTCACCATGTTGGCCAGGCTGGTCTTGAACTCCTGACCTCAAGTGATCCTCCCGCCTCTGCCTCCCAAAGTGTTGGGATTACAGATATGAACCACCGTGCCCAGCTTTGTTTCTTATTACTAGAATATAAACTTCATGAGAGCAGAGACCACATAACTTTTGTTCATAATAGCCACAGAGCTCTGTAATCCCAGCACTTTGGGAGGCTGAGGCTGGCGGATCACGAGGTCAAGAAATTGAAACCATCCTGGCCAACATGGTGAAACCCCGTCTCTACTAACAAATACAAAAATTAGCTGGATGTGGTGGCATGCACCTGTAGTCCCAGCTACTCGGGAGACTGAGGCAGGAGAATTGCTTGAACCCGGGAGGCGGAGGTTGCCGTGAGCCGAGATCGAGCCACTGCATTCCAGCCTGGTGCCTGGTGACAGAGCAAGACTGTGTCTCAAAAAAAAAAAAAAAAATAGCCACAGAGCCTAAGAAACAGTGCCTCCACATTGTAGGTTCTCAATAAAAGTTTTTAAATGAATGAAGGAATAATGGCATGAAGCAATGCTATTATCTTAGTGTTATTAATTTGTAACAGGAAACCTTACTGGTTTTTGATTAGTTTAGTTTTTGTTCTTTGATTAGTTCTGTTTTTCATGTGATTCTCTGGTATTTTCCACATCTACAAATATTGCTATCTTTCCAGTAAGTGTTGCTCTTTTTTTTTTTTTTTTTTTTTTTTTTTTTTTTTTTTTTTTTTTTTTTTTTTTTTTTGAGATGGAGTTTCACTCTGTCACCCAGGCTGCAGTGCAGTGGCACAATCTTGGCTCACTGCAACCTCCGTCTACCAGGTTCGAGCGATTCTCCTGCCTCAGCCTCCTGAGGAGCTGGAAATACAGGTGCACACCACCATGCCCGACTTATTTTTGTATTTTTAGTAGAGACGGGGTTTCTCCACTTTGGCCAGGCTGGTCCCAAACTCCTGCCTCAGCCTCCCAGATTGCTAGGAACACAGGAGTGAGCCACCATGCTCAGCCTTATTTCTTTTTCTTATAAGATTGTATCTAATTGAATAGACCTTCCAGAATAATTCTAAATAACAGTGATGGCAGCAGGCACCTTTTCTTATTCCTAACTTTTACAGTAATGCTTCTAAGTGTTTCATTGTCAAGTCCGATGACTAGAGAGAGAACAAATTTGATGGGAAGAAAATAATGGGTTCCATTTTGGACAGGTTTAGAAAGATATTAGTGTGGAAATGTCCAGTAGTTGGATGGACATAAAAGAAATCTGAACTAGAGACAAAGATTTGGGAGTTAACGTCAGATAGATAGTACTTAAAGCCTTGGGATGGATAAATTCCAACTGGAGAAAAGGCCAAAGATAAGAACTGGAGAACAGCAATCTCAAGGCTGAGCTGAGGAAGAGGAAACTAGGAAGAAACCATCACAGAGATAAGTGGAATTAGTTAAAAAAAGGAGTCACCAGAACCAAAGATGAATTTCAAGGGAGAGGATGCAATCTATACAGCCACAGAGCAAACAGCGGAGAGAGACTGAAAATGGGCAAGGAAGGGCCGAGCACAGTGGCTCATGCCTGTATTCCTAGCAATCTGGGAGGCCGAGGCAGGCGAATCACCTGAGGTCAGGAGTTCGAGAAGAGCCTGACCAACATGGTGAAACCCTGTCTCTACTAAAAATACAAAAATTAGCCGGGCGTGGTGGTGGGCAACTGTGATCCCAGCTACTCGGGAGGCTGAGGCAAGAGAATCGCTTGAATCCGGGACACAGAGGTTGCAGTGAACTGAGACTGCACCACTGCACTCCAGTCTGGGCGAAAGAGTGAGACTCCATCTCAAAAAAAAACAAAAACAAAAACAAAAAACGCCGGGCGTGGTAGCTCACGCCCGTAATCCCAGCACTTTGGGAGGCCGAGGTGGGCTGATCACCTGTGGTCACGAGTTTGAGACCAGCCTGGCCAACATGGAGAAAACCCATCTCTATTTAAAAATAAATAAATAAATAAAAATCAACTGAGTGTGGTGACTGGCACCTGTAGTCCCAGCTACTCCAGGGGCTGAGGAGGGAGGCTGGCTTTAGCCTGAGAGTTTGAGGCTGCAGTGGACTGTGACTGCACCACTGTACTCTAGCCTGGGCGACAGAGAGAGACCTTGTCTCAAAAAAAAAAAAAAAGAAAGAAAGAAAATAAATAGCTAAGCTAAGAGGTAAGGTACTAAGTTGAAGGGGAGACAGAGTGGAGGTAAGGATTTGGGATTTTTAGGTGGTAGTGACACAAGGGTGTTCATAAACTTAAGGAGAAAAGACCAGAAAACAGACTAAAGTTTTTTTTCTTTTTTTCATTTTTTGAGACAGAGTCTTGCTCTGTTGCCAGGCTCAAGTGCATTGGCGCAATCTTGGCTTACTGCAACCTCCGCCTCCTGGGATCAAGCGATTCTTCAGCCTCAGCTTCCCAAGTAGCTGGGACCACAAGCATGTGCCACCATGCCCGGCTATTTTTTGTATTTTTAGTAGAGATGAGGTTTCACCATTTGGCCAGGATGGTCTCGATCTCTTGACCTCGTGATCCACCTGCCTCAGCCTCCCAAAGTGCTGGGATTACAGGCGTGAGCCACCACTCCCGGCCCAGACTAAAGTTTTGAGAAAGAGACAGAGGGAAAAGCATACGGAGCAGAGTGCAGAGTGCGTGGCCAGCTGTGGTGGGGACACTGCTAGCTTTCTCTGAAGTGGGACAAAAGGAGTATTCCATTCTCTGCACATTCTCAACCAGACTGGCTGAGGAAGGACAGAGGGGACCCAGAGAACAGTGGGGGTGTCCACTCACTGTTCTTGGGCCTGGAAACTGTTGGGGCTGTGGACTCCAGGGTACTGAAGGACTGCTGGACGGAGCCTATGGCTCTGTCTGAGCCTGTAAGTCATAAATCCACCCGGTCAAAGAGTAAAGGCCTCAAAGGTTCTGAGTTAATTGGTCTGGTTTCTGACCTGAACATTAGGAATTTTTAAAGCTCCCTGGGTGAGTCTAACATGCAGCCATGGTTGAGAACCACTGAGGTTAAGAAGTGAATTGAGATGTATGGAGACAATCTCCAACCCTGGGCAAGAGGACAAGGAGAGGCTCTGCCCTGGCTGGAGGGGTGGGGCCCTGTCTGGGTTGTGGACATCCATCCCCTCAGTGATAGGAGGATGAATTCTTGCCTTGTTCCTTTGGTCAGGATCTGAATTCTTCCCCAACCTCCTGCCCTAAGTGAAAGCATAAAGAGCTTCCCAGACAGAGACCATCGGCCCCTAGGGTGGCAGCGAAAGGCCAGGTTCAGGAATGTGATATTAATTATGACAATCAGTATGTTCTCCCACTTAAGAACCAAGCCCTCAGCCTCGTTCTCTGCGTGTGTGTGTGTGTGTGTGTGTGTGTGTGTGTGTGTGTTCAGGGTTGCCTATTCAACTGAAAAACAAAAGCAGCTCTGAGTCTGAAGTTAAGGTTTAACAAGTGACCAAAATGACTCATGCTGCCTGGCTGCAAAGGCCACAGGGCTGCCACCCCCAGAGGGGCGGGGCCTGGGTGGGAAGAGTCACAGGTACAGAGGCTCCTGTGACATTCCCACTCTGTCCCTGCATAGGCTGTCTTTGGGCCAACCAAATACTTTTGTAAAAAGTAAGACAAAAGGCCGGGCGTGGTGGCTCAAGCCTCTAATCCCAGCACTTCGGGAGGCCAAGCTGGGCGGATCACGAGGTCAAGAGATTGAGACTATCCTGGCCCACATGGTGAAACCCCATCTCAACTAAAAATACAAAAATTAACTGGGCATGCTCCCAGCTACTCTGGAAGCTGAGTCAGGAGAATCAGTTGAACCCGGGAGGTGTAGGTTGCAGTGAGCTGAAATCATCCCACTGCACTCCAGCCTGGTGACAGAGCAAGACTCTGTCTCAAAAAAATAAAAAAATAAATTAAGACAAAAAAATGTAACTTTCTTCCTATGGTTCCAAATCTGGTGTAAGCAGACAAGTCCAAGTGAAGTTGAAGCCAATGGATCTTGCAAAGGCATGGCAATGTTTGCACAAGGATTGGATACAGTAAGCTAAAAAAATGTGGGCTTTTTCCAGTGGGCTCAAGCTGGAAGAGAAGGTCTAAGCAGAGCATGTGCATGAACTGTAAGGAGGGTTCCTCAGCAGGAGACAGGGCAGCCCAGGGGCACACATTTAGTAGAAACTTATAATGTGCAGGTTTGGGGACGTGAAGGAAACATTTAACCAGTCCTGTCCAACACAGCAGCCACTTGTCACATGCAGCGGTTGAAGACTTGGAATATGGTTAGTCTGAATAAAGACGTAAAACATATGCTGGATCTTAGACTCAGTATGGGGGTGGAAAAGAGAGTTTAAAATAGCTCATTATAGGCTGGGTGTTGTGGCTCAGGCCTGTAATCCCATTACTTTTGGAGTCCAAGGTGGGCGAATCACCTGAGGTCAGGAGTTCAAGACCAGCCTGGCTAACATGGCAACATCCTGTCTCTACTAAAATTACAAGAATTACGTGGGAGTGGTGGTGGGCGCCTGTACTCTCAGCCACTTGGGAGGCTGAGGCAGGAGAATCGCTTGAACTGGGAAGTAGAGATTGCAGTGAGCTGAGATGGTGCCACTGCACTCTAGCCTGGGTGACAAAGAGAGACTCTGTCTCAAAAAGAAAAAAAAAAAGCTCTCTCTCTCCATATATATATTTTATATATATATATATATATATATATATATATATATATATATATATTTGGGTTTTTTTTTTCTTTTTTTTGAGATGAGGGTCTTACATGATCACGGGTCACTGCAGCCTCAAACATCTGGGCTCCAGTGTTCCTCCTGCCTCAGCCTCCTGAGCAGCTGGGACTACAGGCACATGCCACAATGCCAAGCTAATCTTTTACATTTTTGCAGAGATAGGTTCTTGCTATGATGTCCAGGCTGCTCTGGAGCTCCTGGGCTCAAGTGATCCTCCTGCCTTGGCCTTCCAAACTGCTGGGATTATAGGTATAAACCACCATACCTGGCCAAAATCAATAATGTATTAATATTTTAAAAATACTGACTACATGTTGAAATGTATTTGGATATGGAGTTAAAGGAACTGTACTATTAAAATTAATTTCCCAGCTGGCCGCGGTGGCTCACGCCTGTAATCCTAGCACTTTGGGAGGCTGAGGAGGGTGAATCACCTGAGGTCAGGAGTTCAAGACCAGCCTGGCCATCATGGTGAAACCCCATCTTATTTAAAAGAAAAGAAAAGAAAATTAATTTCCCTTGTTTCATTTTACTTTTTACAATATGGTCACTAGAAAATTTGAAATTATATATATGGCTTTTTATATTTATATTGGATAGTGCGGCACTAAGCCCATCAGCCAATGAACTTTTATTGGACAACTACTTTGCCCAAGGAAACATGAAATACAAAGCTATATATAAAAATAACAGCAGCTCCAGTTTTTATAAGGTTGACTACTTGCCAGGTACTTAGCACTGATTTAGTAACTTGCCCTAGGTCAGAACCCTTGTCTGTTGGCTTCCAGAACTCCCTGTTAGCCATTAGGCCAAACTTCCTCTCTAATGGCAAAGACCTTAGGGTCTAATTGGGGGGCACCAGACATATGTCCTAATACAATAGAGGCTGCCAATACAAGGAGCTGGGCTGAAAACATTCAAGTTAAAAATCCATCCTCAGAAACACTTACGTTGTACATTTATTTTATTGAGATGCACTCTGTTGCCAGGCTGGAGTGCAGTGGCGCAATCTCAGCTCACTGCAACCTTCGCCTCCCAGGTTCAAGCGATTCTCCTGCCTCAGCCTCCCGGGTAGCTGGGATTACGGGTGTGTGCCACCTTACCCGACTAAATTTTGTATTTTTAGTAGAGATGGGGTTTCAACGTTTTCAATAAAAACACAAAATTTCAATACTAAATTTTGTATTTTTAGTAGAGATGGGGTTGGTCAGGCTGGTCTTGAACTCCTGACCTTGTGATCCACCCACCTTGGCATCCCAAACTGCTGGGATTACAGGGGTGAGCCTCCACAGCTGGCCTGTTATTTTATTTTTTAAGACACAGGTTACAACCAGGAGAAGGGAAAGAGAAATATAAAAAAGAAAAAAGTAAAAAGACACAGGGTCCACCAGACGCAGTGGCTCACGCCTTTAATCCCAGCACTTTGGGAAGTTGAGGCAGGCAGATCACCTGAGGTCAGGAGTTTAAGACCAGCTTGGACAACATGGCAAAACCATGTCTCTACTAAAAATACAAAAATTAGCTGGCATAGTGCACACACTTCTAATCTCAGCTGAGGATTAGAAGTACTTAGGAAGCTAAGGCAGGAGAATCGCTTGAACCTGGGAAGCTGAAGTTGCACTGAGCCAAGATCGTGCCACTGCACTCCAGCCTCCAGCCTGGCAACAGAGTGAGACTCCATTTATTAAAAAAACAAAACAAAAAAACTTCGTCACTCAGGCTGGAATATATTGACAGGATCCTAGCTCACTGCAGCCTCCAACTCCTAGGCCCAAGTGATACTCCCGCTTTAGCCTCCTGTGTAGCCACCCCACCAGCCTTAAATGGTTTTTTTGTTTGTTTGAGACAGAGTCTTGCATTGTCGCCCAGGCTATAGCACAGTGTTGCGATCCTGGCTCACTACAATCTCTGCCTCCTGGGTTCAAGCAATTCTCTTGCCTCAGCCTCCCAAGTAGCTGGGACCACAAGCGTGTGCCACTATGCCCAGCTAATTTTTTTGTATTTTTAGTAGAGATGGAGTTTCACCATGTTGGCCAGGATGGTCTCGACTTCCTGACCTCGTGATCCGCCCACCTCAGCCTCCCAAAGTGCGGGGATTACAGGTGTGAGCCACTGCGCCCAGCTGCCTTAAATGTTTTTTAACCTGATAGAAAGATATAGCAATCTGTCTGCAATCTTTCCTAGTTGTCTTCTTCTTCTTTTTTTTTTTTTTTACAAAGATTTCCAAACATTTATGACATGCTGGTAGAGTAAGAGATATAGACAGGACATGACGTTGGAAAAGAGAAAGCAGTGGTTCTCCACCTTGTCTACCCAGTGTAATTGCCTGGGTTTAAAAAAAAAAAAAAAATTTCTAATGTCTGGGTCCCACCCCTAGAAATTCTGATGTAATTAGTCTGGTTTGGCACCAGGCTTTGGGATTTTTTTCTTTTTTGAGATGGAGTCTCACTGTGTCACACAGGCTGGAGTGCAATGGCACAGTCTTGGCTCACTGCAACCTCCACCTCCCAGGTTCAAGCAATTCTCCTGCCTGGGATTATAGCCATGTGCCACCACACCTGGCTAATTTTTGTATTTTAAGTAGAGATGGGGTTTCACCATGTTGGCCAGGCTGGTCTTAAACTCCTGACCTCGTGATCCACCCGCCTTGGCCTCGCAAAGTGCTGAGATTACAGGCGTGAGCCACTACACCTGGCAGTTTTGAGATTTGTAAAAGCCGCCCAGCTGATTCTGATGTGCAGCTAAGGTTAAGAACCACTGGAGAAAAAAGTTAATTAGTGCATATGGAGACTGGATTCCCCAGTCACAAGCTCTTTCGTTTGTTCTCTCTTAGGCCATTTTGCCCACCTAACCATAACCATTTGAAGCTGTGCTGGTATCTTAAACTAATGACAAAGGGGTGCTGGAGTGAATGAGGTTCATTAAAAGAAGCAAAGGGAGACTGGGCCATCGAGCTTCTCAGGGCTGAGCATTTTTACCTGGACTCTTTAGGAATCAGCACATTTTTTACATTGTTAAAAATTTCTCCTTCCTTCCTTCCTTCCTTCCTTCCTTCCTTCCTTCCTTCCTTCCCTCCTTCCCTCCTTCCCTCCTTCCTCTTTCTTTCTTTTTCTAAACAGAGTCTTGCTCTGTCACCAGGCTGGAGTGCAGTGGCTCTATCTCGGCTCACTGTAACCTCTGCCTCTCAGGTTCAAGGGATTCCCCTACCTCAGCCTCCCAAGTAGCAGGAACTACAGGCATGCACCACCACGCCCAGCTAATTTTTTGTATTTTAGTATATATGGGGTTTTACCATGTTGACCAGGATGGTCTCTATCTCCTGACCTCTTGATCCACCCACTCTGGCCTTCCAAAGTGCTGGGATTACAGGCATGAGCTACTGTGCTTGGCCTTAAAAATTTCTAAAGAAGGGGTCTCACTATGTTGCTCAGGCTGGGGTGCAGTGGCTGTTCACAGACATGATCATAACATGCTACAACCTCGAACTCCTGGCCTCAACGGATCCTCTTGCGTCAGCCTCCCGAGTAGCAGGGACTAAAAGGCATGTGCCACGGCACCCAGTGTGGCACCTTTTAAAAAATGCAGTAACTTAAGGGCACTTTCTGTTGTTTTATTCATCTCTCAAGTTTTACTTATTTATACACGCATACACATGCACTATTGGATGAGCAGCAGGAGGCTGTGGAAAGGATACTGGGCATAAAGCCAAGAGCACTTGCCTCCAGGTCTGGTCTCCCCCTTCCTGCCTAAGCTGGAAAGGTCCTTAGGCCTATCTAGGCCAACCTACCCATTTTATGAATTTCCCCATTCATAAAATGGGTGGGTTGGCCTAGATAGGCCTAAACTTAGACACTGAAGTCGAACTGCTCCTTAGATTTTGTGTCTGATCCCACAGCCAGAAAGTAGGGCTGGTTTCCTTGTTAGTGCAGATCCAGTGCTGTCAGCCATGAGACGTCACCTTTGGAACAGAAATTTCCATCTGCATCCTCTCTGCAGATCATGCCTATCCCTCCTCCCCACTCACACCCCTCCTCATGTAAATCAGCCTGGGGAATCAGATGTTAGAGAAACTTTGATCTCTTTTCTGGAAGGCACAAAGATAGCATTGTGAAGCCTGCTGCTGGTGTGGAGGTGGTGTTCAGGAATGCTTCACATTTTTCTAGCAAGTTTCATTTCCAGTAGTATGATCTTGAGGAGAAGCCTTCCCCCAGAGAGACTTTGGGGAAACCAGCAATGGAATGAGGGAAAGAACATGGACTGGGTGGGAGAGAGACTTCTTTAGAAGGAAATATTGGCAAACTCCGATGTTGTAAAGTTTTGAAAAAAATCCATCCTACTGCATTCGCTTAGGAAGAATCTGGGGCTGGGCTGTCGGCCTGGCTCTGTCACTGTGTGATTTTAAAAGACATTTAATGTTTCCAAGCTATTGAGTACAACAAGTTTCTCACTGAGCTTGATTTTGCACCCCTCCAGCCCACCCTCTATCTACAATGCTGCCTGCACTGACTCTAACATGCACATGACTCTACCTCCACTCCCACCCTACTGCCTACATCACTTGTAGCAAAAAAAAAAAAAAAGAAAGAAAAGAAAATCCAAACTCTTCTCCATGACATTTGAAGCCTTTAAAATCTGGTCCCAGGCTGTTTTTTTTTTTTTTTTTTTTTTTTTTTGAGGCAGAGATTCGCTCTTGTTGCTAAGACTGGAGTGCAATGGCGTAATCTTGGCTCACTGCAACCTCTGCCTCCTGGTTTCAAGCTATTCTCCTGCCTCAGCCTCCCAAGTAGCTGGGATTAAAGGCATGTGCTAATTTTGTATTTTTAGTAGAGACAGGGTTTCGCCATGTTGGTCCGGCTGGTCTTGAACTCCTGACCTCGGGTGATCTGCCCACCTCAGCCTCTCAAAGTGCTGGGATAACAGGTGTGAGCCACTGCGCCTGGGCCAGATACATTTTTAATCTCATCTCATACTCTCCAGCTTACTGAGCCCCTTCCCCTATTGTTCTGAGTCCATATCTGCCTCTGGACAGCCATAAGCTCCACTGGGAAGGACAGTGGCTTACCACCCCTGGCTGTGTTCTTCCCCCAGTACTCTTTCCAGTTTCTGGCACAGAGGCTCAGTAAAGGTTTGATGCCTGAATAACCAACTAAATGGGCAATCATGTAAATCCGGGAAGGCCCATGGATGAGACAACTCCTAAATTCCTTTCCAGCACTAACTTCTGAGTACTGTTCCCAGGGCAGAGCTCAAAACTGCTTAGGACTTGACCTAGTTCATACTGTTACTGCAGTGTGAAAAACAGAGACAGGTGGTCTGACAAAGTGTTTAAAAGTTTTTATTCATAGGACAATTTTGCATACAGCAGAAAAATTAAAATACAATGCAATTTATTTAAAATCACTTTAAAACAAGATAATCCTATGGTTGCACAATAATGTGAATGTACTTAATGCCATGTACACTTACATGGCTGAGATCATAACATTTATGCTACGTGTATTTAACTACAATCGAAAAAAAAGACCACCAGGCATGATGGCTCACGCCCATAATCCCAGCATTTTTGGGAAGCCAAGGCAGGAGGATCACTTAAAGCCAGGAATTCAAGACCAGCCTGGGCAACATAGCAAGATTACATCTTTACAAAAAAATCTTACAATTAGTTAGGCGTGATGGTGCATGCCTGTGGTCCCAGCTACTCAGGAGGCTGAGACAGAAGGACTGCTTGAACCCAGGAGGTGGAGGCTGCAATGAACAGCGTTCACGCCACTGCACTCCAGCTAGGGCATCAGAGTGAGGCCCTGTCTCAAAAAACAAACAGGCCGGGCGCAGTGGCTCACGCCTATAATCCCAGCACTTCGGGAGGCTGAGGCAGGCAGATCACTTGAGATCAGGAGTTCGAGACCAGTCTGACCAACACGGAGAAACCCAATCTCTACTAAAAATACAAAATTAGCCAGGCGTGGTGGCACAAGCCTGTAATCCAATCTACTTGGGAGATTGCAGTGAGTTGAGATCCGGCCATTGTACTCCAGCCTGGGCAACAAGAGTGAAACTCCGCCTCAAAAAATAAAGAAAAAGTAACTTGTGTAAATTTATACAGCTGGCCAGTTGAAAACTAAGATTCAAAACTACCTTGGATGTGGAAAGAGTTTAAAAAAAAAAAAAAAAAAACGACCCAAAGTCATGCTGTTTCCAGTGCCCCATGCCTTATAATGGCTTTCTTGTTTGGCTTGGTTTTAAGTCCTCCCAAAGCAACTCTGACTATCTAATCAAAACAGGACATTATTGGAAGGAGCCTAGGGTGGCTCCGGGGATTGAAGGAAGGGCTAACAAACAGCCCTAGACAGGTAGGGACTGTGGCAGCTGAGGGACCTTCATTCTAAAACACTGGGGTTCATGTGACACTGCTCCAAGCTTGCCAGGCTCAGAGACTGTTCAGGTTTCAAATTCCCGGGAGAGAGAATCTGGTGTGCCTGCCTAGGTTAGGTGCCCACAGCCCTACCAGTCAGCTCTGCCCAGGGAGACAGAGTCCTGAACCCTAGACATGGCCACCGGGGTTCATCCTAGGTGTTGGCTCTTCTCACAGAAGGGAAATCCCTGTGGGTCAGGCAGTCCCCCCAGGTAAGTCCCCAGCAGAAAATTTTCTTGGGGGAGGGAAAAGGGAACAGAAGTAGCCTGTCGCCAGAGAAGCCTCCATGGCAATATTTGGAGTTATCAATTCAGCCTCAGCTTTGCATGTTGCTCTGTTCAAGGTTTCATCATTATCAGGGCCTGCAAACCTGGGAAGCGTATCTGTAGTTTTGGCCTCACTGTATCCTTCAGTGTCAAAACTCAACTACACCAAGGTTGCTGGAGCTTGTCTTCCAAGGCACCCTTGGGGGCTTAGTGGGTGCAAGGGCCGCTCAGGGCAAAGGAAAATAAAAGGCACACAACGAAGAAAGCTCAGAGGTGTCTGGAAGGCAGGCTGTGCTGACTCTCGAGAAACCCCTGAAGTTTCTCGAAGAAAGAAAAGAAAAATATGTGCCATGCATTTGACTCGGTTTAGCTGTGCTTTGGGGCTCATGTCCTGGAAACCTGCCCATGCACAGTCAGCCCTAACAAGCAATAACCAGAGGTGCCTGGCCTAAACTCTAAAATGTTCTTAAGGATATTAGAACCATTAGCTCTAAATGGAGTTCATCTATAGGCGCGATAACTGGCCAGTACTTTAACAGCCTTTCAAAGTCAGGAAGGCCTGTATATATATCAACAGCAGCAACTACCACTGCTTGGCACCTTACTGCTATTTCAATTGCATTTCTCTACAATCCTGAGAAAGCTGTTATTATTATAACCATTTACGGATAAGAAAGATGAGGCATAGAGGTTTTTTTGTTTTTATTTTATTTGTTTTGTTTTAGTGAAATGAAGTCTCACTCTGTTGCCAGGCTGGAGTGCAGTGGCTCAATCTCGGCTCACTGCAATCTCCACCTCCTGGGTTCAAGCAATTCTCCTGCCTCAGCCTCCCTAATAGCTGGGACTATAGGCGGATGCCACCACACCCAGCTAATTTTTGTATTTTTTAGTAGAGATGGGGTTTCACCATGTTGGCCAGGATGGTCTCGATCTCTTGACCTTGTGATCTGCCCGCCTCCGCCTCCCAAAGTGCTGGGATTACAGGCGTGAGCCACTGCGCCTGGCCTCCTTAGGACTTTCTCATGGATTCATCACTTATTTATTCCCTTTATGTCATCAGCCCTTTCTTGAGAGTTAGTTACCTAACGATTCTCCATCTTGTACAGTGGGGCTGGCTTCTCCAAGCTAGTGTAAATGTACGTACAAAGAATGCATCAGATTAGTTTCCCGGCCCAAGAAAGTAGCGTCACCCTTTTCTTGGGCTCTAATTGCAAGAACAGCTGAGCTGGAGCAGATCCTGGTGACCATTTGTTGCCAAGTCCAGGATTACACAGTGGACAAGAGGAGTTTTCTAGGACTACATTAAAGTGAGTATAGTTAGGATGAGGATTTCAGGACCATGGAACTAGAAGGAACTTTATTCTAAACCTCAGGCTTGAAATTCAAAACTAGTTTTTGCCCTTGCCTGTTAGATGTCAATCAGAGTTTAGTTCAGCGTGAGTGCTCCTGTAAAAGTCTTCAGTGTTCCTCTATGGATTTATGATTGTCTGGCCTCTCCATCACCCCTCTGCAGTGGGAAATAACTGAAAGTGGCATGGAAGGAGGTAAGATTTGGGCAGAGAGAAAAATCAGCCTCCATGGTCCTGATCTGTTTTTCAAACTCTGAGTTAAGAATCCACTGATAGGTCATTAAAGCAATTTACTGGGTCAAGACCAACACTTGAAAAAAAAAGATAAAATTAGTCAAGCAGGAAATATCAGACTATATCACATGTAGTTATGGTAAATAATGTTTCATAAAACATTTTAAAATAGTTTTCAAAAATAAGGCTGGGCATGGTGGCTCACGTTTGTAATCCCAGCACTTTGAGAAGCTGAAGCGGGCAGATCACAAGGTCAGGGGTTTTGAGACCAGCCTAGCCAACACAATGAAACCCCGTCTCTACTAAAAATACAAAAATTAGCCAGCATGGTGGCGAGAGCCTGTAATCCCAGCTACTAGGGAGGCTGAGAAGGAAGACTTGCCTGAACCCAGGAGGCAGAGGTTGCAGTGAGCCGAGATCGCGCCATCGCACTCCAGCCTGGGCAACAAGAGCGAAACTCCACCTCAAACAAAACAAAACAAAACAAAACAAAACTTACCACCCAGAAACGTGAAACCAAAAGCTGCAAGGAAAAAGATTTTGAAACTACATTTTGTAAAATATTTCTAAATTTTCTATGTTAAAACATATAACAGAATTAAAAGGTGTAAAACTGAAAAAGCATCTGCACCCACATGTCAAAGTGTCGAATTCTTACCATTAAAATAATGATTATAGGCCAGGCGTGGTGTCTCACGCCTGTAATCCAAGCACTTTGGAGGCCAAGGCAGATGGATCACCTGAGGTCAGGAGTTCAAGACCAGCCTGACCAATATGGTGAACGCTCATCTTTATTTAAAATAAATAAATAAATAAATAAAATAATGATTATAAATCAAGAGGTGAAAAAGTCTGATATCCCAATAGAAGAAAAGGGACAAAGGCAAATCATGAGAAAAAGGGAAACAGATAAAAAGATGTTTGCAGGGCACGGTGGCTCAAGCCTGTAATCCCAGCACTTTGGGAGGCCGAGGCACATCAATCAACCGGGTGAAGGAGTTCTAGACCAGCCTGGCCAACATGGTGAAACCCCGTCTCTACTAAAAATACAAAAATTAGCTGAGCGTGGTGTCGCACACCTGTAATCCCAGCTACTTGGGAGGCTGAGACACAAGAATCATTTCAACCTGAGAAGCAGAGGTTACAGTAAGCCAAGATTGCACCACTGCACTCCAGCCTGGGCAGCAGAGTGAGACTCGGTCTCAAAAATAAATAAAGAAATAAAAATAAAAAGATGTTAAGCTTCACCAATAATGTCAATTAAAACAGGATCTAATTTTTTTAAACTCCCAATGTTTTTTAAATATCCAGTTTTGTCAAGGATGTAACACTATAAAAGGCACCATTGCTGGTGGGAGTATAATTAGATAAACTGGGAGATAAATTGGCAATACACATCAGAAGCCTTGAAAATTGTATCCTTTGACTTAATAATCCCTCTTCAAATAATTTATCTCAAGGAAACAATCATGGGTGTGTTCAAGGTTGTCAACAATAGTAAAAAACTTGAGAAAAAAAACCCTGGCTGTCCAACAACAGGAATGTTATGATCGTCTTTGTGTACAAAATACAATTAATTAACAATAAGTTAACTAGCAAAGCCCCAACCTAGGGCTGGAATTTGGGCCATTTTGGGGGCTGGAAGCCTGATCAATCCTCTGGGAATTCATTTTCCTGAGCTGACCGATGAAGGCAGGAGGGAGGAGTTTGGAGAACACAGGCTTGGGGGCGGGGTGATGCAGACAATGGGACTGTTGAACCTCAGCAGAGAGACATTTTGAGATGGAAGCGAGGAGCTATTTCTGTTTGTTGTTTCTTTTTTGAGACAGAGTTTCGCTCTTGTTGCCCAGGCTGGAGGGCAATGGCACCCTCTCGGCTCACCACAACCTCTGCCTCCTGGGTTCAAGCGATTCTCCTGCCTCAACCTCCGGAGTAGCTGGGATTACAGGTGTGTGCCATCGCTCGGGGCTAATTTTGTATTTTTAGTAGAGACGGGGTTTTTCCATGTTGGTCAGGCTGGTCTCAAACTCCCAACCTCAGGTGATCCACCCGTCTTGGCCTCCCAAAGTGCTGGGATTATTGGCTTGAGCCACCATGCCCAGACAGACCTGTTTTCAAGAGATACTTTGAGAGACTCTAAATCTGGGGCCTGGGATTAACAAAAAAGACATCATAGTGTGTTGGTTAAATGTTCGCCAGAGGCCGGGTGCAGGTCAGGAGTTCGAGACCAGCTTGGCCAAGATGATGAATCCCTGTCTCTACTAAAATACAAAAAATTAGCCGGGCGTGGTGGTGGGCGACTGTAGTCCCAGCTACTGGGGAGGCTGAGGCAGAGAATTGCTTGAACCCAGGAGGCAGAAGTTGCAGTGAGCCGAGGTTGTGCCACTGCACTCCAGCCTGGGCAATAGACCAAGACTCTGTCTCAAAAAAAAAAAAAAAAAAAGTGCCCTAGAGAAGAGTACAGCAGACAAGAGATTCTAGGGACTGTGGGGGTCACTTTGCAGGTTTATTTAGGATGGACAGGGAAGGACAACTCATCCCTCTGATGAGTTGAGATTTGGCAAAGACCTGAAGAAATGATGAGAACTACCAAGGGAGGCTAGGTAGAGGGAACGGCCAGTGCAAAGGCCTGGAGGCAGCACATGCTTGCTGCGTTTGAGGCACAGCAAGGAGGCCAGTGTGGCTAGAGTGTGGTGAGCACAGGTGACACTGGCAGGAGACGAGGGCAGCAAAGTAGCCAGGTTGGGTCATGTGGGGCCTTGTGACAATTCTGAGGTTTTGTCATTTACTCTGAGATGGGTAGCTGTGGTAGGATTTTGAGTAGGGAAGGGACATGTCCTGACTTAGGTTTTTATTTATTTATTTACTAAGTATTTATTTGTGAGACAGAGTCCTGCTTTGTTGCCCAGGCTGGAGTGCAGTGGTGCAATCTCAGCTCGCTGAAACCTCCACCTCCCAAGTGCAAGCGATTCTCCTGCCTCAGCCTCCCTAGTAGCTAGGATTACAGGTGTTTGCCACTACACCCAGCTACTTTTTGTGGTTTTAGTAGAGACGGGGATTCACCATGTTGGCCAGGCTGATCTCAAGTGATCCATATGCCTTGGCCTCCAGAAGTGCTGGGATTACGGGCATGAGCCACTGCGCCCAGCCTTGACTTAGGTTTTTAAAGGATCACTCTAGAGAGTGCAATGTGGAGGGACAGGCTTAGGGGACAGGTGTGGGGGCTGAAGATAGAAGTTGGACATCAGTTAGGAGTCTACTACAATAACCCAGGTAGGAGGCAGTGACTTGGATCAGGGTGATGGCAGAGGAAACAGTGAGGAGTGTTCAGATCCTGGATCTATTGTGAAGGTAGACTGATAGAATTTGCTAATGGATGGGGTGAGAGAGTGTGTGTGTGAGAGAACAGGCCGGCCATGGTGGCTCATGCCTGTAATCCCAGCACTTTGGGAGGCCAAGGTGGGTGGATCACTTGGGGTAGGGGGTTCGACACAGTGAAACTCTCTCTACTAAAAATACAAAAATTTGCTGGGCGTAGTGGTGCGCACCTATAATCCCAGCCACTTGGGAGACTGAGGCAGGAGAATAATTTGAACATGTGAGGCATAGGTTGCAGTGAGCCAAGTTTGCACCATTGTACTCCAGCCTGGGTGACAGAGCAAGACTCTGTTTCAGAAAAAAGAAAGAATGAAAGGAAAAAAGAGAGAGAGAACAATTGGGCCCACCGCACCCCATGTGAACCAGATTCTTTGCAGATGGTTCATAGTATTTCTTTTCTTTTTTCTGAGTCGGAGTTTCACTCTTGTTGCCCAGGCTGGAGTGCAATGGCATGATCTCAGCTCCCTGCAACCTCTACCTCCCAGGTTCAAGTGATTCTCCTGCCTCAGCCTCCTGTGTAGCTGGGATTACAGGCTTGTGCCACCATGTCCAGCTAATTTTTGTATTTTTAGTAGAGACGGGGTTTTGCCATGTTGGCCAGGCTGGTGTTGAACTCCTGACCTCAAGTGATCTGCCCGCCTTGGCCTCCCAAAAGTGCTGGGATTAGGCGTGGGCCACAGCACCCAGGTAGAGCTTGGCTCTCTAGTGTTGGTACTTGGAGCCTGTTTTTTGGAGAAGGTCTTTCCTAAAAACCCACTCTGGAAACAGTGCCAAAGCAAGAAGTGAGAGGCTGTGTTTGAGGTCCAGAGTCCAGCTGGAATAAGTGGTAGAGAGAGGACCCTAGACTGTCAGGCCATTGGGACACAGAATCAGGGCCTGGATCTGGGACAGTGCTTGGCCTCTTCTGAGGCTCTAGGCTCCTGGTTCACCTGTCCTGAATCCCTGTCTCTTGGGAGGCAGGAAGTGAGCTATTTGTGTAAGACTAAGGCTCTAGAATATGTCCCAAGTTCTCTGGCATCAGACACCCCATTCAGGTGCCAAACAGAAAGCTGTGAAGAGTGATGAGAAAAGTCTCCTCTTACACACCCTCTTTACAAACCTATTTAGTACATTGCTTTTTTAGCCTTCATGTTATATTATGACTGGTTTCCCATGTCATTAAATATTCTTCAGAAATTTAACTTTGATGATAACATATTATTCCCATTAACCATAACTCTATCATCCTCTGACTGTTCAAAAGATAGATTATTTCTAGCTTTTACTGTTATAGTATACTTAACATCACCTGGTGATTGATCTCAAAGAAATAATTAGAAATCAGTCCCCACATTTTGAGATGAGCAACCAAGAAGTCTTTTTCATTTTCCAGTTTTCCCATTTTTTTTTTCTAAGAGATAGGGTCATGCTCTGCCATCCAGGCTGTAGTGTAGTGCGATGATTATAGTCCACTATAACCTCAAATTCCTGGGCTCAAGCAATCTTCATGCCTCAAGTTTCTAAACAGCTAGGATTAATGGCACATGCCACAATTTCAGGCTAATTTGCTTATTTTTGTAGAGATGGGAGTCTTGCTATGTTGCCTAGGCTGGTTTTGAACTGGGCTCAAGCAGTCCTCTCACCTCGACCTCCCTAAGGGTTGGGATTATAGAGGTGAGCCAACCATGCCCTCTTTTTATTTTCTTTTGTTTTCTTTTTTTTATATTCTGTTTTAGTGCTGGGCACGGTGGCTCACACCTGTAATCCCAGCACTTTGGGAGGCTGAGGCTGGTGGATCATGAGGTCAACAGATCAAGACCACCCTGGGCAACATGGTGAAACCCTGTCTCTACTAAAAATACAAAAATTAGCCAGACGTGGTGGCAGGCGCCTGTAGTACCAGCTACTCGGGAGGCTGAGGCAGGAGAATCATTTGAACTCAGGAGGCGGAGTTTGCAGTGAGCTGAGATTGCGCCACTGCACTCCAGCCTGGCCACAGAGCAAGACTCCATCTCAAAGAAAAAAAAATCAATTCTGTTGTAGAAAGGAAATCCCTCTTGCCAACATCTGAGTAATATCTGTCTTTACTATTGTTATTTGTCTGCCAATAGCTTTATAGTTCACAAAGCATTTTCTTATCTATTGTCTCTTGTAATCAACACAGCAACTCTATGAAATAGTTGTTATTTCCATTTTTGGGGGAAATTAAGGCTCAGAAAGGCTATGTGACATGTTCAGGGTAACACATTTAGTGTCAGAGCTGGGACGTGGACCCAGGTCTTGGGACTCCCAAAACTGTATCCTTTAACATGGGCAAAGTGCTATGCTGGGGCCTTGCCAGACACGTAGATGGCACTGGGAGAAGGGCAGGTTTGGAACAGCTCCCCAGGCAGAGTGGGTGATGTTATTAGTAAGATACAGAGAAAGTGCTACAGACAGTGGCTTTGCAAGGACAGAGCATTTCCTCCCACAGAGGGCATGCTGTAAGCTTTGGGAAGAAACGTGGCCAAGTCGGGTCTTCAAAGGTGAATAGGATCTAGATATTCAGAATAAGAGGGAGAGCTTTCCACAGGCTCGGCGAATGGGAAAGGAAAGTGTGGCTGACTGGGGAAAGTGCCAGCACTGGGAGCAAGAGATGGGGTGTGGCTGGGGAGCACTGGAATTGTAATTCTAGCCTCACCAGGCTAGAGCCAGCAGGGTCTGGGGATCATCTGGGGAGGAAACCAGAGATGTGTGGAACAATTTGCTGAAGGCAGAAGCAGGCAGGGAAAGGGCAGGGTCAGGTTATTACTCGGGCCAATGCTCCTTCCCTGCAGTAAACCTGATTAATCTCAAATTTAGGTGCCATTTCCTTGGAATAATGTTTACTGTGGGGCGCGATGGCTCACGCCTGTAATCCCAGCACTTTGGGAGGCTGAGGCAAGAGGATCACCTGAGCCCAGAGAGGTCAAGGCTGCAGTAAGCCATCATCGTGCCACTGTACTCCAGGCTGGGCGACAGTGCGAGAGCCTGTCTCCAAAAAAGAAAAAAATGTCGTTCAAGTTGTGTAGTGTACGGGAGGAAAGAAGTATGACAATAACATAGTACAGCAGCCGGCTCTT